>DF241305.1:52659-83562 GCA_000507305.1 Breviolum minutum Mf 1.05b.01 | reverse complement strand
TTTTTAAAAAACCCCTCTGATCTAAAACCCCTCAGATCCAGGGCCCTCATTCGAATTGATGATCCCCTGAGCGATTTCAACTGCATGAGAGTCCCCCATAGCTAATGTAGCTAAAGCGGGATAGCAAGGCCCCTTCAAATGTTCGGGTCTGACACAAGATAAACCATGAAGTTCGGAAGGGTATATTTTGGTACCAATACAATTCCTACGAGCTCGACGAGCCGACACCTTAAACGTATAATAGAAGTCGGACAAATCGTCCGCAGCAAATCTAAAAGCTTGACTAGGTTCAAGATGCAACAAAGCCAACAATGAACCAGGTGCCAACTTCTTAGTAAAATTGCTGTAAGGGGTCATTCGGGAATTCAGCACGGTTGGGTTCAAAATCAAGCGATCAAAATGTTCGTCCTTAGGTACCGCAAAAATGCCTACGGTCTCGGTTTCAGAAACTTCAGAACAGGGAAACAAAGCCAGTGACCCTTTAGCATCCCAGATCTTCATAAGGTGAATCAATTCAGGCCTAGAACAATGCACTCTTGCTTTGGGTTTTGAAGGCCAAAGATACTCTGGAAGTCTGAGACTGTCTGGATTATCAAAAACTGAAGCCACAACAGGATCCAACAAGTAAGGTCTTGGATCAAAGGAGGGAGGATGTTTCCACTTGATCCTAGATGCGATAACCGGTTTGTTGGCAGTATTGGGCATTTTTACTGTAGCAGGTTGATGGCTACATTCACTATGATTCTGCTCATGATCAGTTCTGGTCACAAAATGCGGTTTCTCAAATTTTGTATATGGATCTAAATCCCGATGAATCTCATGCAAAAGTTCTAGGAGGTCCACTTCCGGATGCTGCGGCAGTTCCTGCGAAGAACAATTAAGGGCTTTGAATTTTTCACCAAAGCGACCCAAGAAAAGGTCTGCTGACTGCAAAAATGAGCGACGTGCTCATGCAGGGTCTCAAGCACTCTAGACTGATCATCAGTCACTGGCTCTCCAGCTTGCGCTCGATGAGTAGGCTTATTGGGGTAACCTAAAGAAATCCAATTAAGCATACACACGATGTTTTGAAGAAGCTTATGCTGACTAAACAATCTACGTCTGCGAAGACGTTGCTTAGGACCTGGTGATGCATTGCCTGTCCATCGCCACAAGGGAGGGGGAACTGGCCAAATCGAACCACGCGAAGCGCAGTTGTCAACTGTGCGAGATTTCCAAGCAGGTTCTAATGCAGCAGCTTTGAAAGTGTTGAAAGCACACGGGACCCGCTCCAGGGTACGCAGTGTCATCACTATAATGGCTGAAACATCGAAGCTGCTGGAAGGTGAATCAAAATCTATTGCATTAAAAAGATCAGCGTCAACAAAACTGGAATCATCCTGGCTATCAGACCTTGGGGATTTAACATTACAACCCTTGTTAGAATGTACCCTGGGGCGCTGTTCAGGAATCCCGGTTTGACTAGCATCTAATTGTTTGGGGTGTCTGACGGCGCATCGGCCCCCTTTCCCCACTTTGGCTTCTTCGGCACACGTTTGGGCCTTGGTACCTTCTCTTCGTCTTCTGCAGGAGGATTTGCCGGTGGAAAGCTCTTTGGTAGTCCAATCTGACGAAGACGAGTCTCGAAGGTGTCCACATCTTTGAGGTAGCTCACGTTCGCTGCAACCCAAGTCGGAGCAGGTAGTCTTCCAAACGGGGTCAAACTGGATCGACGTCGATTGATTGACATCTGTTGGAAAGTGGGTTCTACCAGCCCAGTCATGAGCCAAGCAAGATGAGTCTTGCCACCATCCAACGCCGCTTGTTCCACGAACATCATCAAACGACCGCAGAAAGCTTGCAGTTGGGTGTTCGACTGCATGCCACCTTGCTCCCATCCCCACGCTGCCAGGAAACCTAGTTGACCCAACAAACGATGATCGCCAATCGGAACCCTCGGTTCTAAGTAGGTCCGCAAGAGCGATGGTTCTTCTTTTGCTGGGGTCACTCCAAGTTCTTGGCGAGCATTGCGACGAATGGTCTCTGAGATCTTCTGGTCGTCCTCCAAAGTCTTGATGTACACTTCTCGAGCTGCATAGCCTTTGACGTTGACTGAACTGCTTCCGGAGGAAGCGGCAGCGTTGTCCGAGCCGCCGAGGATGGCTGAAAGTGGGTCCTGCTAAAACTTCGGAGCCAATGATTTCACAATGTCCGAAGTCTGCAGAACTTGAAGGATGAGTAGTTTCTGAAGAGGATCTGTCACCCCCCCCAAGTTCAGCTGGGCCAACGTACCCAGGGCATCTGGGTCCAACACTTCCTTCTCCACCTCGTCGATCAACATCTCGCGTTCTGCAGCTTGCTGAGTAGGAATGGTCTTCCTCTCGGGTTTGCCTAATCGTTTGGGGGCTGCACCTAGCTTCTGCTTGATGGTATCCCATTCCGCCTGTGTGAGGTCGCCGGTTGGGGCGGCGTTGAACAACAGTCTCTGTGGTTGGGCAGGCGCTGAATGTAACACTTCCTGGCCTTGACCTTGTTGTTGCAACAAACTTTCCAGCTGGGCAAGCCGAAGATGCAAAGCCTCTACTTCGGAGTTTTTGGGAACTGCACCACGTAGATTGGGGGCAGTAGGAAGAGAGGCTTCCTCTGCTCCGGACTCGGCATCTTCCATCTCCATGGCTGAAAGGTACTCGTTGGCGGTCTCTGCATCTAGCACTTCTGAGACCCACTGATCTGCCACAGCAAGAGCGAAAGCTAACTGAGGCCGAGCTGCAACCCCTTCCACTGAGAAAGCTATAACACCTGCAGGCAAGCGAGAAGTACACTTCCGAAACATTGTCAGGTAGGGCCAGGGCACGTCTGCGATGAAGACAGGATGAGAACCAAGTGCTCGACCTCTTGTAGTCTCTAGGATAACCTCCACCTGATTCAACGCCACAGCCTCTTGACCAGTTTCGACTGAGAAAGACTCCAGGCCATCTTTGATCTCGTCTGACAAAGGGAACAAAGCCATGAAACCTTGGTCCCGAGCTCTGAGAAAACACACTTGGCTCCGCCATTGAACCGCATCCTCTGCACCTGCGCATAGAAGAACTGTATGGCATCTCTCTCGAATGGTGCCTGCAGTCAACCCTGAGAGAATAAGGGCCGGCTGCACCACGGCTGCTTCTAAAGCTTGAGAGGCCATGACCTCTCTGCTCCACGCAGATAGGCTGCGGCTTCACACTGCGATGCAAAACTCTGATAGACCGCCAGGCGGTCTGAACTTTCACCTCTTCCCCTGAAATCTTGGATAGAGTTGAGGTACAAACGAGTATTGGTCAACCCCTCAGGATAATCGGTACACCTTAGGATGACAAAAATGGTATCCCTGAGATAGAGGGTTTGCAATCTATCTAATCCAACCCTGTCCTCCAAGGAAATCACACCGGCAAGCTGGCGACGTGCCAAAATGCCAGACCGGAATGCACGAGCCACGCGCAGCAAAGGGGTCCAGTTACCAGGTCCAGCCACACGAAGTTTGCCCGACACCAGAGATCCAAGAGGCCTCAAATCCAAAGCCTCAAAATCACTCACAGTGCGCGCTTCCAACAGCGCTAATTCCCAATCCAAAGGGGCACGTTGAACCCTGCAGATTGTCTGAGGTGTAGGTGGGTTGACTGACCCAGCAGGAGCTGGTTCAGGGTGGTCCACAAGTTCAAAACTGCCCAGAGATGCACTATCGTCCCCAGAACCCGCAATATGCAGACGCAGAGATTGCAGTTGTTCAATCACTGAATCCAGCTCGGTCAGCAGTTCAGGTTGACCACTCATACACGATAGCCCTGAAACCTCCGTCTCAAAGCCACAGCCCCCTGCTCCAGAATTGGTGTGTGAGGAGCTAGCCCGGATACCAACACTCGCAGCAAATCACCAGCTAAAGCACGGCAAGCTCGAGATGCAATGAAGATGCCAATGCCAAGACCAGTGCAACAGCCGCAAGCGCAAGCCACCCAGATAGCCAGCACCAAAAATCCCCAGGGGCAAGTGGCGGTCGAGGGGCCTATCAAGTACCTAAACTCCCTCAGTGCGTCTCCAACAAAGGAAACCCACATGAACCGAAAGAAGCTTGAGGACTCAAGTCACTCCTACTCCCTCAAGAGATGAAATGCATATCTATATATTATACACATTATATATATGTATATTTGTTTATTTAATATATATATATATACATATTTATACATCGAACATATTGACCTCAGTCGCTCCAAAAAGGAGCAAATCAGGCGCACGCCTCTAAAACGGCAGATTCCTTAGTGGAAGCGTTGCCTACTCAACTTGAACGCCTCCCACCTGCACTCCGATACTCATAAATTGCTCTGGATCAAAGTGAACACATGCTGGAGGTGCTAAAGTGATCCAAGTGTTGATATGTTCATCACTATCCCCAAAGCCTTCGCTATCAACAATTAACCACCTCACCCACAGCTCCATTGCCTTGCATGACACCGTTTGAACACATTTAGATACAATGCCCAACTGGCAAGCACCACAACCACACTGCAGCCGTGTGTAAGCAAGGGCTCCGCGGGCAGATCGGCGACTACTTTTCTGGCCTCGCAAAACAAGCACACTTGAACCATCACGGTATCTTCATGCAGCAACGCAATATGCCACCTCAAGTCAAACATAAAAAAAGCCGATTGAAAGGACATATTCCAATTTCAAAACGTCTGAAGCAAAAAATGTTTGGGCACCTGTTCAAACATCTCCTGCTCCAAGCTGCGAAGGTCATCAAGCCTTGCACAAAGAGGCACAGGATCAGTAGAGATCTTGTATGGTTCAATGATGCCGCTAAGCGAAATCAAAACGCTGCCGTTGGCTTGATTGGAGGTCATACCTAATTGGTCACGATGTAATTTAGAGTGAAGGTGCACCATTGCAAAAATCCCCAGTTCAAAAAAGCATGGGCCAGGGCCAATAGTCTCCAAGGCTGCTTCAAAGCACAAGCTGTCCATTTGTCCATGTGTTCACAAATAGTCAATCAAACTTCACAACACTGTTGGATACGTCAAAGTTTCAACTCTCGACAACATCAACCTTCACAACTAAACTGCATTATGGCGGCACCCACTGGGCAACAATTCGCGTGGGAGGTCAAGTCAATGTGCTCCAATTACTTTGTTCCACGGCTGCACGCCCCCAGTAGATCATTATCATTCAGAATTGGGAATAAAAGTCTTCCAAATGCTGCCACTACACGACAGACTACGCTCCAAGCCAACCTGCCTGTGTTGGTTGACGCGCTCCTGATACATTCACGGTACAGGTATGTGGCGTGGTCAGCCGCTCTCTGACACATCCATAGGCCTGGCCTTGCCCAGCAACCGGGACTCCTCTAAGTCCTCCCATCCTTGTAGAAGTCAAGCCAGTCAACCGGGATTCATGGCAAGTCAATGTATGTTGATGTCCGTATAATATGTTTATACGGTAGTTATACGTATTTAACCTCTATTGTAAAAGCATATGTTGAAACATATTTCTATGACTGCGTGTGTGCATGCACATGGCAAGCTTGCAGCTGGGGGCATCATGTAAATAGGCATCCGAACCAGCTTCAGCAAGGAGATCTGCCTCCAATGCACAGGCTCTCACGTTGAATCAGTTCTACCATGTTCTACCCGTAGTTCTACCCGAGTTAAAGATGTGAAAGATTTGAATAGGCTTGACGTGGCTTGACGCTTGACGCAGCCACGATGCCACGATGCTGCTCTTTGTGACAGTTATTTCAGTTACTTCTCTACATCACGAACCTGCAGGGTTCGTAACCCCCCACAGAATCGGACGCCAAAATGTGAAACCAAGTTCTATAATGTTTACTCCTAGACACCTCCTAAGACACCTCCTAGAATCCTGAATTTCCGGAGATGCTCACCATTGGTGTGCAACACTGCCGTTTATTATTCATTCATATTCATTCCATTTTTCTACAGAATCCGCGGCCTCTACAATCCGCTACAAAATCAGAAAGCAGCAAGTGAAAATACATCTTCAGAAGAAACACTAGAATCTAGAAAATCACAAACCTACATTTGACTAGTCTGGACATGTATCAAAAGGTACCCCTCTACCAATCATGTAGACTATGTAGGATGAATGCAGACTCTCTGAAAAAAATAGCGGTGAAGGGGGGATGCTTTTCCACTGCGTAAGTTTGTATGCAAGATGTCAAACAGTAACGCGGACACAAATCCGATATGGACATATACAATATGATATGTACAATTCAAAATCGGTCACAACGGTCAGTGTGTAATATTTGCAATGGTTTATTTATCACATCGACTATACGAAAACTACAGCAATCAGCCTGCTTGGCGTCAACTCCGGCAGGCCTGATAGGCGGGTATGCTGCAAACGAAGTGAGATGCTGAACCAAGCAGGCGTATTGTATGCAAAACATAACAACATGACAACATGCAATCTATCTCATGATGTCAGGAGCTGGAGCACTGGAGCAATCAAAAGTTCAATATAGTTCAACAGAGCTGCTAAACCATGTTGAAGCATGTTGGAGCTCAGATTTTGGACTAATTTCTTCGAGCTCCAGGCATGCTGTCCGTGCCAGGCTGGGTTTCCCCACGTGAGTTTCAGCTCTAGATCTTGTAGATCTTCCCACAGCGCCTACAAAGATCGGCTGGAGAATGGCGCTGCGACAGTGAATCTGTCATTGTCATTCACAACATGTCTTGGTCATATTGTTCGGCGTGTGGAAATGGATGCCTTATCGTCATTGTAAGAAGAATTGCATGGGCTGATGGGAATGCGCGGCAGAGGAAACTGCATCTGTCTTCTGGAATCTTCCAACAGCTGGAGGATGCCGAAGTCTACCACAACATTGGGGGAGGCGTGGGAGATCACCACAGAAGCGGCGCCAAAGCTCAAACCGGGTGGGAAAAGTGAGGCCCAGCAACTCTGTATGGCTTTGGGTGGGTGCTGGGGTGGTACCTACAGTACTCGTACTAGTGCTAGCACTAGTGGTACTAACAGCAGCAGCAGCAGCAGGAGAAGGAGGAGGAGTAGTAGTAGCAGTAGGAGTAGTAGTAGGAGTAGGAGTAGTGATAGTGATAGTGATAGTGATAGCGATAGTGATAGTGATAGTAGCAGGAGTAGTAGTAGGAGTAGTAGGAGGAGGAGGATTAGCATTAGCATTAGTCCTAGTATTAGTATTAGTATTAGTATTAGTAGTAGTAGTAGTAGTAGTAGTCGTCGTCGTCGTAGTAGTAGTAGTAGGAGTAGTAGGAGTAGTAGTAGTAGTAGTAGGAGTAGTAGTAGTAGGAGTAGCAGTAGCAGTTGNAGGAGTAGGAGTAGGAGTAGGAGTAGGAGTAGGAGTAGGAGTAGGAGTAGGAGTAGGAGTAGGAGTAGGAGTAGGAGTAGTAGTAGTAGTAGTAGGAGTAGTAGTAGGAGTAGTAGTAGGAGTAGTAGTAGTAGTAGTAGTACTAGTAGTAGTAGTCGAGACCATACAATGGGGTGGCGGTCAGAGCGCGACACTGGAACATAGATACATCTATATTCTATATATTATATATATATAGCTCAACTCCTGCTCTTTGGGAAAAATCATCGCATTCTCATGCATTCTAAACTTGCGGTAGGTGGACCTCATGCCTTAACAACGTCCAATATGACAATGTGATTGGAATCTAATGTATTGCTATAATTGTCATTGTTGTACATCGTACCTCCGCATTTTCCACCAAATCTTTCAGGCGTTCCGCCTGGGTGGCAACAAGGCATTCAAGGCACTGCGCAAGCTGTGAAGTCAATGTCAATATGATTCAATATGTGTCAATATTGCGTCAATACATATGTCCCAGGTAGATCATAAAGTCACACGTCCCAGCAGGTCTGGGCTTGAAGCGTTCTCAGAACGCCGAGTCCTTGACATGCAAGACCGTGTTGCAGTCCAGATATGCCATGCTAAAGGTTGATAAAAGGAACGCAAGAACTTGAGTTGGGGCATCTCCGGCTGCTTGCACTTCTAGGATTTTTAACGATATCCTGGTCAGCTGCTATAGCAGCTGCCATACCCACTGCTAGAATGCTACTGTAGATCCTGGCAAGCCGAATTGACTGCCAAAGCGATCCACAGCATTCCAGCCATAGTCTCAGCTGCCTAGCTGGCGCCCTACCAAAATCTACAAAGTCATTGACAAGCATTCTGGGCCATGACTCTGACTGCGACTTCGGACTCCAGTGCATCCCAACGGATGAGTGTCCTTCCTGCATCTTCCTCAGTGCTGCCAGCCAAGCCTCAAGCCGGAAGTGCGATGTGATCCAGCTTTCCCTCTACCTCTATCATTATAATTACTTGGTATCATGATTTAACAGAGTCATTCCAGTGCAAGCTGCAAGCCCCGCCGTGCACTCAAATTGTATGCAATGTTGGGCAACCCAGCGGGATGCAAACAAGACATGAGCATAAAGCTCTGCTACCTCGGGAAGCTGGTCATTGCTAGTCTGCATGTGCAAATCTCTGTGGGGTACCTGAAGCTGGGATGAGTTTGAACCTCCTTTAGCCCAAAACTAATTCAGCGATTTTCAACATGGCTGTCATCATGCACTGAAAACTGCAGAAAACCAGTGGCTCAGGAGCAAGCAGGCTTGACCTCACGAATGCCATGAAACACATACGGAAACGATTTATGGCTTTGACATCATGCGAGGTGAGTTCCAACAGCAAATCCACAGAAGCGGAAAGCGCGCACAAAGGATGCAAAAGGCACAAGGACAGTGGATGCCCCAAGTGCGCCTCTGCAATCCACTCCCGCTGCAACTTACCCCGCCTTGGTGCAGCACCAAACCACAATGGTAGCAACACTAATAACAACAGGGAGGCGAATGCAACAAGTTAGACTGTTTCAGTTCTTGGTCGTACTGTCCTGTATCCTGACTCTGTTCCACTACAGTGACTACAGGTCTTGGTCTCGATTCTGGAGGCTTCAGAATCCGTGCTTAGAGAGTCTAAAATGTCTAAACAACAATACAGCAGCTGGATGACTTGGCGACCAAACCATGTGCTTGGAAGCAGTTGGGGCATTCCAATGACATGTCGGAGCTTCTCCTCTTCCTGTTTTAAAATCAAAAAATCAGATATCGCAAGTTCGGGCCCGTGCCCTACATCTTCAATGAACGTGTGATATACATGATAAAACTAACATGAATGATTGGCAATTTGGCAATTGGTTTTGCTGATTTCTGTGACACTCCCCGAAACTAACATGGCCCCTGAAAAAACGCAGCTGGATGATGACATATGATGACTTTCTTTTTGGGATGGGATCTTTTCATGGGCTATGTTAGTTTCAGGGAGGGTATCAATACAATCGAAAACATACATACAGTCACACTGTTGCAAGTACAGTACTTACCTTATCGCTACATGAACCTTTCATAACATTTCTGTTTTTGAACGTACTTGCAGAACGGCATGCGTGCATTCCATTTTGCCATTGTATAATCAGCAATACAAGCCTAAAAAAGCAACAAAATATGAGTCACATGAAAAGGAATGAGATACTGAGAACAGTGGTCTGCAAAGTGGAGAGCCTCCGACAGGTACTGCATTATCTTGGCCATAGCTCGTCTCAATTGTCGCCGAACTTCCTAAGTGCCACATGTCAAGGAATTTTGAACATGGAAACATGGTTTCCAGGACTCACAAAGGGGTTGGCAGCTCCTGTACATATAGAAAACTGCAAGCTGCAATCTCCATGCAAATCGTGAGGACCAACTCGATTGCACTGGCAGTGTTAGTTTTGGCTTGGAAGCCAAACATTCCTCATATCTTCGGACTGAGAGATGGCATCCAGGATGACCTGGACAATGGTCGGTGCTTCTTGTGTTGATGACTCATCGTGGAGCGTTGCAACATTGACATCATCATACAGTAGCTCCTTCAATGTCACAACTTCGGAATTCAAGCCTTTCGCCGCTGGGTCGCATTCTCGATCCTGCCTGCAACTGGAAAATTGAAATTGTCCTGCCCCTACTTGTCTTGCAACAAGGAAGAACAAACTTTCAAACTTATACGAGTACGTTGTATATCCTGCACTAAGGCCATGCTTAAGTGGACCTGGCCTTTCTCGGAACGGATGTTCTTCAAAGCCTTAATGAGCTCCTCCTCGGGGCTGGGAAGAACTCGTTATTGTAACTTCCGCAACTTCTTAGAGCACACGACAGCTTGAATCAAATTTTAGAGAGCAGGCAAACTGCTTCCAACCACCGACAGCCATCCATTAGCGCTTGACGGTTACACTATGTTACACTTACTCTTGGTACACATAAGTTGCACGTTGGCTCTACCTGACCCAAATACTGTGACTAGTGGCCATGCCAAATATATCCAAATAGACTGTTCTTCAATGTTCAGCCTGCGAGCGTTAACCCGAGCACCCCTGCCTTGATTCGCGTTTGTGTCCTGAGCCAAGCAGTGAAGTTTGAAGTTTGAGAAAGAGCCCATAGAGCGAGCTGCCTAAACTCACACACTCGCTTACAACGGGGCAAACACAACTCACTTTGACAAGCTGTCTACAGCATTGCTACGGCTACAAGAGCTGCTCTAAGTACAAGACAGAAGCTCAGCTTCCTTTTGCTTGCCTTCCCTGGACAGTTTGAAAGCTTGTCTGACAGGATCTTCTATTGAATCCGAATGCATCAACAAAAAAAAACATGTCTTTCTTTGGATGTGAGTGACAGCCCCAAACGAACGCAGAACACATCATCACACGACGTTCGACTATGCTTGACTTATGCATCACTGAGCCAAGAACTCGGCATCCTGTCCCTTGGTTGGGTCACGGGACAGCAACCCAAAGCACAAAGCATGAAAGGCACCCCGATCAAAATTGAGGCGAACGAGCGTGAGCGCGACGGAACATAGGAACTTGGAATGGTGATTTGTTATCAATGTTGTAATCCTTGATCCAAGGTGAGTGACAACAATCTTTGATCCATCACAAATTCAACTGGTCCATGTATACAGTGTCAATGCCAAGTGTTCTACCCCGGTTTCACCAAGTTTCAAGTGGACCTCGGCTCAAACCTTACGCTGCGCAGTCAACCATTTTTGGTCTCAGTGCCAAATAAAAGTGGTATGAACACGCCCCTAAAACGCGTTCGTGTCCAGAATGGACCACAAAGCCAAGCGCAATTTTTTAAAAGTCTTGGATTGGATATGACATGGGATTGACATGGGACAATCTCGGCTTAAAAGTCTCAGGCCTGGAAACGGCCAAGAGAAGATACTGTATCCCATTCAGTCCATATGGAAACTTTCAGGTCGACTTGAGAGCCTTTACAGATCTCGATGTTGAGGTTGGTATGAAGCCAGGAACCTATCGTACTTGACAGGCTCTATTGCTGTAGGTAGCTAAGCTGATACTTTTAGCTAGAACATGGGTAGTTGTGTTGAGAAACTCTCTCAAGACATTTGCTGCATTGAATACGCAGTCGGCTCTGCAACGGCCGCCTGTGGTGGTTGGAGATGTCCTGGATCAGGACTCGCAGTGACAATCATTCACCGCGTTGAAAAATGGTAATGAGGCTGAAGACTTGCCACGCCGCAATCGTTAACACCCGCAATTCGCAATGCACAAACCTGTATCCAGGTATCAAAAATGATGATATTCAGCATGGCAGTAATTACAGTGGCGCAATCGCTGCCTACCCTCCAGGGCATGCTTATCACTTGGCTTGGGCGTCATGACGAACTGGCATAGCCATCCGGACTCTTGGACGCTTTGCACTTTCCTTCAACATTCCAAACTTCTTTTGCTATGAAAAACGCTGTCTGTTTCAAGTGCATCTTCTGCGTCCGCAGGGTAAGAAAAGCGGAACAGGAAGAACCTGTGGGCCACTTCCTGAACCTCAAATTGAAATGCTACAAATCAGGCTCGGAGATGCTCTTAGATGTAGAATGATTGGGGCAGATTTGGCACTCTGAGGACTTGTGACTTTGGCGCAAGTTGTAAACCGTGACAATTTCAAGAAATGGTCGGTGTAAGCTTCAATATTACTCGGACGGGCCAGGCGCTGACCGGACCTGACTGGATATACTTCGAGCCTTCCTAGATGTATATGATTGAGATTGTGCTTGCGGCCTGCAGTGTCTTAACATGTCTTAACCATTCTTAACCCCACTCTACTTGTGTGACTGCGGGTGTAGGGCCGCAGCGCCACATAAACTGCAAGCATGGAACTGCATCCAAACAAACTCAAGAGGAGCCCACAATTATAAGCTGGCTGGAAAGAAAGATATTGTGCTTGTTAAGGACAGCACTCGCTATGAAGCAAATTGATCATCCCACCCTGTTGTTGAAGCATTTCCGGTCGAAAACTTGTGTCGTCGAAAATCTCTAGGCACATAATTACTGCTTTTAGCAGTGCTTGTGAGTGCAACTGCGCGGCCAGATTTGACCAGGCGCAGCCATCGAGCAAGCAAAAGCGATCGACAAGCCGACAACAAACATACGGAAAAACATGGAATATCATGGAATAACATGATTCCGAATGAGGCATACTTCTCCAAACAAGGAGCCCCTGGGATAACGGAAATATACAATTTCCAAGAGTCAGGTCTCAGTGATGTAAATTGAAAGCTGTTGTTACATCAACCTATCAAGAGATACGAAAAGGCAGAACAAGAGTGTGAGGCTACTCCAGCGGGGTCGACCTGTCCATGCAACCCGGCGCTCAAACCATCTTTGACGTGTCGCAAAACATCACGAACACAAACACATGACACGTTGACACTCTGACACAATGCAAATATTGTTTCCGAAAGGCATGCAGCGTATGATCTATTTATTTACATACTGAATATATGCGTGTGAATATTAAAGAAAAAATCGAACAAGAGTATCTTAATAATGACCCCTGGAGGTAGGCGGGATTGCCCCATTCTAAAGTTGCGCATTGTCAGCAAAACTCATTGTTTCTCTATCATGGATAGATCTCAGTCGCTGGCCAGATAATTGGTGGTTGAGGTTGGCCGTGTAGACTTTTTGAGAGTGTTCCATGGACTTTATAAGACTTTGGGCATACTCTGGATGATGGTGGAAGTTCAAACCTATATTTTAGAAGAACTCACATGAGTTTACACTGTTTACACCTGCATTCCCATTAGACTCCTAGACTTCGATCACATGGATCAGTCGGCCAGCGTCGACCACGGACTCTATTGGGCTCAGACCCCAGTGTTATCCTATGATGCTAACTTCACAGAGACGCCGACATGTTTGATGACAACTGCAAGGAAACCGCACGGATTGCGTGGGACGCCATTCACGCGACCACGGGCATTCTCCAGAACCTCCTTGAACGACACAGTGGCCTCAGAGTTAGCTTCCCAGAGCCAGATATTTTGGAGATCAGCAGGGCATGCCGGAAATCCCTTTACAACGCCTTGGTTTCAACTTGATGGATAACAGCAGAGTAATCATTGTAATCCTTGCACTACTATCTTGTCACTTGTCATACATTCATCCTGCAGAATGGATACCAGTTGACATAGATCAAAGAAACATATCAAATATTAACAAACAATGACTATTACAATCTATTACATACCGTAATACATAAGAAAGTCAAGGAGCGAAAGATGGACTTGAATTGTCTCGTGGCCAGACTGTGAAACTGACTGATTGATCCACCAGGTCAGCATTCACCTCCAACCAATCACCCACATCGAGCTCCTGGTCACTGACATTACTGACATCTGATATCATTAAGGGACAAAAGGTTGATATCTGATGTTCGCGGTGATGCTAATGTGGAGTAGTGACTAGTGATGATTAATACAGGGGTAGCAAATAGAGCCGTCAGCCTCTAAAGCAGTAGTAAATAAATCGTCCAACAGTGTCGAACTTTTGGGTTTAGTGCTATTGCCATTGCTGTTCCTTTTATTTCCTAACATGCCCATTCATATCTTCTCAGTTCCTTTCCTTTCATATCCTTTCCATGAAATCAAATTGAAAGTACATGAATGCACAAAAAGCAATCACGAGTAAGTACCGAAGCCACCAATACTAAACCCAATACAAAACAATTTTTTGAACCCCCGCAAGGAACTCTCACCAAGCTTGTATGAAGGGGGGTTGTCAATCACTGCCCGACATTACTCCTGCAGGGGACCTCACTTGTCACATTCCGCTCATGCAACATCGCTGACAGGACTTGTTTGATTCCTTCAGGATCTTTGTGACTTTGGCCTCACTGGCAATCCAACAGCCACCTAGCTCTTTCTAGATTTGGCCGCATCAGGACTGTTGTTCTGTGCAATCTTTGTGTGCCCAAGTCCACCAAAAAAAAACAGAACTGCATGAAACTCCACACACGGATGGAATGAAGCAGGTCCAAAATTTCGGACAACGCATTTTGAGTCTTGGCTATAATATCTTAGATTCGACATCAAGATTTGACAGATATTGATATGATTATGATGTAACGTATATAAAAAAACGACAAAGGTATTTACATGTTTGTTTTCTACATGTACAAAAAGATTCAGCTCCGATCTGCAGTATTCTTTGCAAATCACTACCGCGTTTCAACATGTTTCAACATAACTATAACTGCGTATGACTTCTAATATGACTTCGTGCTATCCCCTGTCCCTCTGCTGGTCCTTCACCCGCTGACTGCATCGCACCACTTCATCATGGACACGGATGCAGATGCGGCCAGTTCGGTTAGCAAAAACCGAGATGATCTTCTGAATGTTCCTCCGGACTGCAGCGTCTGTATTCTGAATTACTGGAAGCTGCTTGAAAATCGATTTCTTTTGATTTGAATTGAGCAGTTGTTTCAGATAAATATGAACCTGTGGTCCCCCCCAAGCTCAATATGCTATATCTGCTCATCGCGCTAAATCAATCTAACTCATTCTAACTCATTCTAAATCAAGAGTCCGGGTGCAAGGCAGGTCTGAGGAAAGGATGAAGCCAACACCATCCGCACTGCACAGTTCGCCCTCCGTAAATTGCAAGGCATATCGCACGTTCCCTGGACGTTGGTATTCGCGTCATGCTGTGGTTGCACGATGTTGTACGATGATTTTAAAGATTTTAAAGGTTTTCACATGTTTCTCTTCAGAATTCTGCTGGGATCTGCCTGTTCGAAACCTTTGTCAACTAACAAGCTCCAGTCCATCTCCTATGCAGTGCTTGGGTGCATCACTAGTACCTGCCAACATCATATTTGCAAATAAGCATTTTCAAGCTCATGTGCCTGGCCAACCCCAGCCACACCCAAAACAGGTAGTAAAAGGTAGTAAAATGATATTTGATGAGATGATGTGAGACTAGGAAAAAAACATGAAAAAACAGGGATTCTCATCAAAGTCTTGGTTACAAAGCATGCACTTATGAAAGATCGAAAGCACCCAAATGTGGCGCCTTGAAAATGCACCTTGTTCTCAGAGACAATGCTCAATCTGCCTCAGCCATGCTTCATTGCACACTTGCCCACTCCAAATAGCTATTCTGTATAATGCATGTCAAACCCAGGGAAGAAAAGATGTTCTGCACTTGAACAAGTTGTTTTGGTCAAACAATAATGTGGCCCTTTGAGAGTAGATTGACAGAGAGGGGTGCACAGGGCAATGCCCAAACTCTTTGCTACAAAGTATCTCATCGTTGATTAGTTTCACAATTCAGCTGTTTAAGTTATATTTCCTTGAAATGTCACCATGATCTAGAGTGCAGGCTGGCTTTGCAGGTAAGTGCTCAGGCGAGAAACAGCATTGCTTAGCGATTGCTGCCATCGCCACTCTAGCATACTTTAGCAACCTAGCAATTTCTTCCACCTTGCGCTACACCAGCGCGCTGATTTAACAATTTGACAGCGGACAAGTTGCCCTTGTTGTACTTCTTCGTGAAGATGCGGGCATCAGATGAGAGCACTCCCATGTTGGAGTTCTTCCTGAGCGTGTGAACAGCTGGATGAAAAGTGCGACATCCCATGTGCCCTCACATCTTCGAGCTAAAGCCGTAGTATCAACGACTCAAGGTGTTGCTAAAGCCCAAGTGTGCAGCAATGACTTTCGCTCGCTCATGGTATTCATCGAGCCGATACTGCAAAATACAACACGCATATGCCTTTGCCGTGTCCTGACTTATCCTATAGAAAGGATTTGTGTGGATGTTTGTTGGCATCTGGTTTCTTGCAGTAGGCATGATTGGAATTTTTGTGACTTTTTGCGTCCAAGATGCTGATGAAAGCGATGAGCTGTGCCCATGGGTGGGCCCTGTCGTGCGTTCTCGACAGCTTGGTCTTTCCATGGCATCAGCTGACTTGCTCCATTTGCTCCCTGCGTTCCCTGTGCTCCCTGTGGTCCCTGCCGGGCAGTCCTTGCATGACACACATTCAACACGAAGGGATGCAAGGAGAACATTCAAGGAGATTCTAAGATATCAGATATCTCAAGATTGTATAAGAATTTTGAGAGGCAACGCCGCCAAACTCTCTTGCATTGTCTTTGCACGGTTCTGAAGGGAACAGCCGGCCATAGCCCGCCTGTGAATATGACAATGATGTCGGAACTCAAACATGCAAAAACAGTTTGTAGTGATCACAATCCTGATTTCTCCATGCAAATGTTGCAGTGTTTGGATTTATTATGATGTATTAAGTGTATTGCTCTCGTCTGGCGAGACCAAAGCCCGCTGAACTGAACAAATATGACCCCCTCACGCATCCCACATTCAGGGTACCAAATCGAAAAGGATTGGAAAGGCCTCCATAAATATACAATAAGGCATCTATTGACATATTGATGCTCAAGCTTCAATTCCCATTCAATCACGCCAATGTAATTCCAAGGGTCGTGGACATAACCATCGGCAGCATGCCCATACCGATTGGCATAGAATAAGGAACAGCCAAGAGCATTCCAGGTTGCATTTGTTGTGGCACACCCGGCATAACTGGCATGCCCTGAATCCCCTGTGGGATTGCCTGTGGCATTTGCTGTGGGATTTGTTGTGGGATTTGCTGTGGGACTCCCTGTCCCATTACCTGTTGCATTTGCTGCACTGGCATCATGGCCATTGGTTGTGCCACTTGCTGCGACTGCAACGGCTGAGCTTGCGGAATCTGCAGCTGAAACGCTGGGAGCTGTGGAGCCTGCGTTTGCCTGGGTATTTTTGCTGAGCACTGATGACATCACCGGAAATGAGTCAAAGATGTTTAGAAATAAGTCGTACAAAATCGTACAAATGCAGTATTGGAAACCACTTGCCGCATGTTAATGAGTTTAAGAATTGCTTGAAAGACCATGTTGCCAATGCTGCATGCATCATCATTTAAAAAATATCTGCAGGCAGCCGTGGGGAATGAAAAGGGATAATTGCTATCTTGTTGCCATACACACACGCTACACGTTTCACATCGTCGCCCATGAATTCAGTTTCTTGAAATTGGACATGTCAACCAAATCACTCCACAACACTGCATCTCAATCGGAAACATTATAAAAATGACTACTATGTGGAATCATTCTAATGTAATGCTTCAGTATGTATATGGTATATTATATGTACATTGTATACCTATATGTACACCTCAATTTGCATACAGTCACGAAGGCTGCGGTATCTGGATCACTTGTTGTGCGCCAGCCGCCTGAGTTGCCTGGTGCGGGGAAGTTGTGGCCTACTGACATCAAAGATAAGCAAAGGTTCAAACCTCTTCCAGTTTCAAAGGAATACCCTCACAAAATTACATCTTGCTAACCGGAGGGCAGGGGAAGGACATCTCACCCAGAAAAAAGTTGATGTTTGTTCGGAGCCAAAATCTATTTAAAAAAAAGGTTGCCTGGTGTAGCGGGGAAGTTGTGGTCTGTCTCTCTAGTCTCTCTGTCTGTCTAGTCTTGTCTAGTTCAGTCTACAGTAGTCTAGTCTAGTCTAGTCTGGTCTGGTCTGGTCTTGTCCTGTCCTGTCCTGTCGGTCTGTTGATGTTCAAACCTCTTCAAGATTTACGGGGCGGGAATACCCTCACAAAATTTCTCTCTCACACCTGTGGGACTCGAAGATTGTGCCCTCACACAATTACATCTTGCAATTGTGGGCCACAAAGTGATTCCAAGGGTGCAAACGAAATATCCGTATAGTCTGTTGTACTCTCCGAGCATGGATATTCATGGGTATTTATCGTGATTCTAGCTCTTCATGGTCCATGATTACCTTGGTTCATCATGCTTCGGTAATGTGTGGAGCTCATGGAGCAGATCAAAACTGTACAATCTATATCCATCTATAATACAAGAGCTCGCTATGTTGGCTGAGGCTGGCTGCCTTCGGCGACAAGTCTTCGTCATCTGTTTGGAGCTCCTCAACCTGGCTGGAGTCTGCGGAGTCTGTTGCCGCAGTGCTCCAGGACCACTTGTCAAAGACGGTGCCGGAGCCTGGAGCAATTTGATGCAATTTGATGCCATCGACTGTACCTCTCGCAATTGGCATGTTGACGCATTTTGCGCAGATAGGTGCTTACAATATGTATGATAATATTCTACGTATATGTATGATTGCATGTGTGAGTGCGTCACACATTACAATCCGAGAGCCAGCAGCCAGAACGAGCCTGTCTGTGTTTTCGCTGTCTTGTTGTACAGGAGCCCTGCCACTGAAGACTCGGATGTGCCCAAGCCAATTGGGTCCCAAACCAGCGAGCCATCGCTCTTGGTCCTAAGTTAAGAACATGCACCATAGTGTCATCAAAAGCTTTGATACCTGCGATTTTGGTCAGTCTTCCACGCCGATCCAACTTGGTTTATCCATCCCTTGACGCGTAACTGACACGCACATTATTCATGATGGCCACATAACCAATGCTAGAAGGCTAGGGGTAGCTGACCTGTTCATTGTTAAGGACCTGACAAGGAGTGAAGGGTTCTGTATCTCAAGAAACTTGAGGATTAAAGAATGCCAACGGTCAAGCCTGGTTCTTGGAGTTAAATTTTTGAAGTTAGAATTCCGCCAATTTGCCCTGAAACTCCCCGATCTCCTGACGCCACCCGCTACCGGATTCCTCTCCAATCCGCATGCAACTTCGTTACGTCACCTTCTGCCTGGGGTATCCTGGGACCTCTTCTCTACTAATTTCACCTCTGAGAACAACGATCCAGCCCCAACATAGTTGTTCTAAGGACCGGAACAACACGAAAGCGAAATATTATATACATGTTGAAAATATAGTATCTCAAATTATCTCAATGTAGATCATATATATTTCATATATAGTAGCATGGTTTATATAGGATAGTAGATGGACGTGCTATAATTTGCATGAGCGAAAGTAGGCTTCCCCAGGCAAGTTGCTGAATTGGTTGATTGCTCTCCATCCTGGTCGTGGAGGCTAAGGATGCGTCTGCACTCAATACCTGAAAAGCGTCCTAACAGAGCACACTCCGCTTCCATCACGTGAATTGATGTGAATTGTGGACATGAATAGCCCGGCTGGTCAGTTTGCCAAACTTGTTTCTCTCATGGGACTTCCAACTTGCAGGCAAGACCAAACAATTAATAAAGATTTCATGGTTTAAAATTCTAAAACTCTGAGTTACAGTGAACGTTACTTAGTAGCAGCAGCAGGTCATGATCAGAAGTCATTCCACTGCAACCAGTCAGTCAGCCTTGGTAGCTTCAGACGACCAGCTCATATGCGCACAAGTTTGGATTAACCCACAATCCTCCGTAGCAGCCTGCCCAATATTTGCTAGAATATCAACCCCGTTCCGTCTGTGTCTCCCAAAAAACGCTTTTATATTCTGTCCTCATCTGCAGTGATGTCCGCCCAGGACCTTCTGCTTTTGGCAAATCCAGCACTGGGCAGACTCAGCTTTGCTTCGGGCATGAGGTGCATGACTCCCTGGGTTGCGCCTTCGCAGATCTGGTGCAATCTAGGCTGATTGAAAACGGCTGCAGCTTCTGCTGCCAATAAAACTCAAATCTCTAGACACGTATGTACTCTTGCCTGGTCATGAGCATATGTGGTACACGTGTGTCAGCAAAAGTGGCATTGCACCTGCACTTCAACCATCTTCAGGCCCATGTACAAACGTTGGCTCTTCTAAAACTGATGTGAAAGGTAACACAAGATGGAGCCTCTGCCTAGAGGCACCTTGGGAACCAACAACCATAGACTTGGAACATCTGGGAAGCCCATTCTGAAATTCTGAGACAGATACCAAAATGCTTGTGTTGTGATGTATGCCTATGATGAGGAAGCATCTCGACGACTTACGACTTATGACCGTTATGACCGCTTATGACTCCCAAGAACGTGTGACAGGTAACAGGGCCTCGTTTCTTGGCCGCAAGGGCAATGGAACGAGCTGCCATGCGTGGAGCGCTGGCAAAGACCTCATCATCGCTGACATCGCTGAGCGGAGCCATGAAGTCCATGTCATCTGATGGGCGGAAGAAAGTAGAGCGCTCCATCTGTGCTTGGAACCTCCCGGACGCTTGGATTGGACGTTTGGATTAAACATGATTAAACGATGTGAAATGGTTCAACGGTTAAACATCTGAATTTGGATTGTATGCAATTCGGAAAGCCAAGCCGAGGCCAATGACGTAGGCTTTTGGACGACCCTATTGAAACCATGTGGACATGTAGTTCACCAAGGTCTTGTGAAGTCTCGTGGCAATTGACTGATGCAAAATCACCGGCCGCCAGAAAAGGAAAAGAATGGAAACAAGGAGCGAACACAAGCGTGCAAGGGAGACACAGGTAGCGAAAAAGCAGAAGGCACACGAAACTGATTCAATGAACCAACAACCATATGCTAATACAGTAGACTATGTACACACGTGTGAGGGCTGATCTGAATCTTTTACGTGGGTTCGGCCATCTTGGATAACCGGCGGGACTGCTCATTGCGTAACCCAAGGTGTTCGCAAAGGAAACCCCTTTCATTGACCCTTTGCTCAACTCTTATGATTCTTATGTGAAAATCATAAAAACCCAAATGACACAGGCGTCGGTGCTGCCAGGACTTGCCTATCTGAACTAGATGGGCTTGGTTTGGGGGACATGCTGCTTCAAAGGAAACCCGAAGCCCCAATGTGGAATCAGAAAGACTTTTAAAATATTAATATAAACTCATATGACTCATATGTCATTATAAATCTATCGTTTTTTCTTCCTGAGTTGCTTCGCTCCAAAGTTCCGGCCTTAAGCTTCAGCACCAAGTCTTTCTTCGTCTCTAAAATTGAGCAATTGCAGCTACGGTGCCGCTACGGTGCTGTTTCAATATCCACAGGGTAGAAACCAAAGGTCTTAATATGATGAAATGCCGCTTTGAAAACCCCGAATGCGCGCATACACTGCAACACAAAAGAAATCAAAACATCTCAAAATTGCTAAAGCTGCAAATTAGTGAAGGATTTGCAATGCTCTTGTTCGAGATGTCAGGGATGTCAGGCCCAGAAATATCGTGGATTGCATCCCAATAGAGTTGACTTGTTTGTCCTGTTTAATGCAACTTGGTGGGAGGCATGCTGAGCAACATCGAAAGGTATTTATACCAAGACTTCAAGAAAGTTTCATTGCTGCAAGCTACGTTTGATTGAATATAATTGGTATGTTTGCTCAGAAGCTTTGTTAAGTTATGTATGCTTTCTCCTTCCAAGCCCCCTCCACCAACACAACCGTCGGAATCAGAGCAAGAACCACGCCCTTTGTTTTGCTGGGCAATACAGCTAAGCAAAAGGGGTATGAACACGGAGTGTTCTCATCCGTAGTGGACGCGGTTGTGCAATGCTCAAAAAATTAGGACAGCTCATCCCTGCTTGGTGCAAGCTCCCTGTGCTAGAGAAGAGCTCATATAATCCGCTATGCTCCCCTTCTCGTGCATTTCATCATGTACGCTAAAGGTCCGCGGTTGTTTTGGGAATTACGTAGAACGAAACAAGACTGCACGGGAGCCATCTGTGCAGGTTAAGGGGAGCTACCTCCCTTACTGCGTCGAAAGGCAGTCTCGATTGAAGGTCAGACTGTGACAAGATTTTGGTATCAAAAAGATACAAAAAGCAGATTGTCTCATTGTCGCAAAAATTCGCATAAGCTAAATGCTGGCATGTGGACAGAAGTAGAATTGTTTGTGAAGTATCTTCAAGCCACTGCCGACCTGCGCACCAATTGCCCTGCTTCTCTTGAGCAAGTCTCCCGGTGGCGCTTAAACTTTGATGTACCATAAGACATGGTCGTAAGACACGATCGAAACTAGAGTTCCCAATCAGATTAATCAGAGGGAAGGACCTCACATGTTTTTTCTTGTTTCTCCTTTTTGTCGAAACACTCCCACGGCAAAGGCAGGAAGATTTGTTGCGCGTCTTAGCGCAATACTCCAGCTCGTGCCGCTGCAACACCGCTGAGATGTGTTCCATCAAGACTTGATCAATATGGGGCTAGTAATGTCATGCAACGGATAGCATCAGACAAAGATTCAGCAGGTTGCATGGGCAAGTGCTTCAGCAGACGCATGCTGTTGCGGCCATATCATCAATTTAAATCAATGAGTCAATCAGTCAATACATACAAACAAACATACGTATATATGTATATAGAGAGTGAGAGACGGAGATGAGACCAAGAAAACGAACATACAAAACAAGAAACAGAAAAACAAAAAAACACATACATATGATGTAATCCAATAAAATAATGGAGTTTAATAAAATGTTAAATATAATGTAGAGATATTATATTTATATATATATATAATCCGTAAATACATATAGATATAAGAACAGCGTACGACAAAGAAAGAAAGAAAGAAAGAAAGAAAGGAAGAAAGGAAAGGAAAGGAAAGGAAGAGAAAGAAAAGAAAACAAAAAGGAAAAGAAAAAGAAAGAAAGTGAAGAAGTCAATAGGAAGTATCTAATTTAAAAAGAACAGTCAAGGAGCAAGGAAGGAACCAGGCGCACAAGCAAGTACCAAAGTGCATAAGCAGGTGTCTGTGTGGCTAGGTAAGAAGGTAAGTATGTATTTGTTTGTTTGTTTGTTTGTTTATTTGTTTGTTTGTTTGATTGATTGATTGATTGATTGTACGCACTATAGACGCATGTATGCATGTATGTGTCTACGCATGTATGCATGTATTCGTGTATGCGTACCCGTGGGTCTTTCTCTCTGTTTCTCTCTCTCTCTCTCTGTCTGTCTGTCGGTCTGTCTGTCAGCTTTGCTGCCCGCCTGCCTGCCTGCTTGTCTCTCCGTCTGCACGTACGTGTGTTTGAATGAATGTAGGCGTGCTTGCAACGTGCAAATGCATGCACATCATTGCACATCAATATCCATACATGTCCAAATGAACAAACAAGAAAGAAACAACATAGACAGTAACCTAAACTCATCGATGTGCAAGAAAAACAATTGACATATAACGGACTAAAAAAAAGTCCAGGAGTCCAGCAAATACAGAGATACAAAACAAGGACAAATAAGACATCAAATGAGTACAGTAAGTATTTGGCGAAAAACTATGAAGAACTTGATAGATAAAAAGTCAGGAATTGACAGCTAATGTACTCTAACGTTGACGTGTGTGTACAACAATCTATTTGCGGAGATGGCTGCATCACCAGTGCACCCAGTCGTTTGGAAAATTGTTATGCCCTTAGAATTTTGCCCAGTGACTTGATTGATCTGCAGGCACTCTGCCGCAAACACGTCAAGATAGATCGAGAACTGTCAACATATAATATAACATGAAATAAAAATCCAGTATGCAAGTCTCAAGTGTTATCATAGCAGAAGCCTGCAGAAGTTTCAGAAAATCTGTTTTACACAGTCCTAACGCACTGTGTTCCATTCTCATGGAGCCTCCGTCGTCATTGCAATAATTTGCAAAAGCTGCTGACTTGCACTACAAGCTGTAAGGACTGCAAGCCCTATCGGCTGATATGTTGGATTTACTGGACGCTGGAGCAGCTGCACATGAGACTCACAGTGTACTCCAGCCAAGAAAACCAAGAACTGCTCTTGGCAGCAGGTGTGATAGCATGTCGAAATTGTGGAGGAGCAGCCGGAAGAATCACACCATGTCATATCCTGGCAAAATACAGAAAAGTTTATGCTGTACTTAAACATTTGAACTGTGAGACTTGGATGGCAGCATTCTTAGGCGGAGCTACAGCCATGTAGAGGTTCTCAGGCTAGGACATCACAAGTGGTTGAACAAATGAACCTTGTACATGAAAAACAGCTGGTGCTGGTCGACCCTGAAGCCGTCATGCTTGCGCTAGCTGCCACCCAGAATCACAGACAATCAAAGACTCTATTGGGCTCAGACCCCTGTGTTATCCTATGATGCTAACTTCACAGAGACGCCGACATGTTTGATGACAACTGCAAGGAAACCGCACGGATTGCGTGGGACGCCATTCACGCGACCACGGGCATTCTCCAGAACCTCCTTGAACGACACAGTGGCCTCAGACTTGGCTTCCCATCACCAGATATTTTGGAGATCAGCAAGGCGCAGAAATCCCTTTACAACGCCTTGGTTTCAACCTGATGGATAACAGCAGAGTACTCATTGCAATCCTTGCACTACTATCTTGTCATACATTCATCCTGCAGAACAGATACCAGTTGACATAGATCAAAGAAACATATCAAATATTAACAAACAATGACTATTACAATCTATTACATACCGTAATACATTAGAAAGTCAAGGAGCGAAGGATGGACTTGAATTGTCTCGTGGCCAGACTGTGAAACTGACTGATTGATCCACCAGGTCAGCATTCACCTCCAACCAATCACCCACATCGAGCTCCTGCTCACTGACGTATCTGATATCATTAAGGGACAAAAGTCAAGTAGTCCATGCTACTGCTGCAGAAAACGTCACTTGTCATATTCCCCTCGGGCAACGTCTTAGGCAGGACTTGATTGATGCATCGTGGTTCAGGATGTTTTTGCGAGTATGGCTGCGTGTTCTTCATGTCTCTGTTCATGTGCTTGTTTTCGTATTTCTTCGTTTGTCCCAATGTGTCTTTTCATACGTCTTTTTCTTACTGTTTGGGGTCTATGCGGTAGAATCGAATGTCTTGCCTCTTGCCCCCCCCCCCAAAAAAAAAGAAAAAAAAAAGCATCTCCGACAACACATCTTGCAGCTTGGCTACACTACCTTAGATATATAATCCATCAAAACTCAGCTATATAGCTATAATAAGCTACAAGTACATATACATCAACAAGATTTGACAGATATGATTATGATGTAAACGGATGTAAATATACGTATAAATAATACAACGAAGGTATTTTACATGTTCGTTTTCTACATGTACACAGAGATTCAGCTCAGATCCGCGCTATTCTTTTCAAGTCACTACCGGCGGTCAACATGACTGCGCATGACCCTCGTGCTATCCCCTGTCCCTCTGCTGTCATCAGTCCTTCACCCGCTGACTGCATCGCACAACTTCATCATGGACACGGATGCAGATGCGGCCAGTTCGGTTAGCAAAAACCGAGATGATCTTCTGAATGTTCCTCCGGACTGCAGCGTCTGTGTTCTGAATTACTGGAAGCTGCTTGAAAATCGATTTCTTTTGATTTGAATTGAGCAGTTGTTTCAGATAAATATGAACCTGCGGCCCCCCCAAGCTCAATATGCTATATCTGCTCACCGCGCTAAATCAATCCAACTCATTCTAACTCATTCTAAATCAAGAGTCCGGGTGCAAGGCAGGTCTGAGGAAAGGATGAAGCCAACACCATCCGCACTGCACAGTTCGCCCTCCGTAAATTGCAAGGCATATCGCACGTTCCCTGGACGTGGTATCTGAGACACTGGTATTCGCGTCATGCTGTGGTTGCACGATGTTGTACGATGATTTTAAAGATTTTATAAGATTTTCACATTTTTCTCTACAGAATTCTGCTGGGATTTGAAACCTTTGTCAATAACAAGCTCCAGTCCATCTCCTATGCAGTGCTTGGGTGCATCACTAGTACCTGGAAACATCATATTTGCAAATAAGCATTTTCAAGCTCATGTGTCTGGCCAACCCCAGCCACACCCAAAACAGTAGTAAAAGGTAGTAAAATGATATTTGATGACATGATGCGAGACTAGGAAAAAAGTATGAAAAAACAGGGATTCTCATCAAAGTCTTGGTTACAAAGCATGCACTTATGAAAGATCGAAAGCACCCAAATGTGGCGCCTTGAAAATGCACCTTGTTCTCAGAGACTATGCTCAATCTGCCTCAGCCACGCTTCATTGCACACTTGCCCACTCCAAATAGCTATTCTGTATAATGTATGTCAAACCCAGGGAAGAAAAAGATGTTCTACACTTGAACAAGTTGTTTGGTCAAACAATAATGTGGCCCTTTGAGAGTAGATTGACAGAGAGGGGTGCACAGGGCAATTCCCAAACTCTTTGCTAAAAAGTATCTCATCTTTGATTCGTTTCATATCGATACCATATCGGTCACTATGTCACAATTCAGCTGTTTAAGTTATATTTCCTTGAAATGTCACCATGATCCAGAGTGCAGGCTGGCTTTGCAGGTAAGCGCTCCGGCGAGAAACAGCATTGCTTAGCGATTGCTGCCATCGCCACCCTAGCATACTTTAGCAACCTAGCAATTTCTTCCACCTTGCGCTACACCAGCGCGCTGATTTAACAATTTAACAGCGGACAAGTTGCCCTTGTTGTACTTCTTCGTGAAGGTGCGGGCATCAGATGAGAGCACTCCCATGTTGGAGTTCTTCCTGAGCGTGCGAACAGCTGGATGAAAAGTGCCACATCCCATGTGCCCTCACATCTTCGAGCTAAAGCCGTAGTATCAGCGACTCAAGGTGTTGCTAAAGCCCAAGTGTGCAGCAATGACTTTCGCTCGCTCATGGTATTCATCGAGCCGATACTGCAAAATACAACACGCATATGCCTTTGCCGTGTCCTGACTTATCCTATAGAAAGGATTTGTGTGGATGTTTGTTGGCATCTGGTTTCTTGCAGTAGGCATGATTGGAATTTTTGTGACTTTTTGCGTCCAAGATGCTGATGAAAGCGATGAGCTGTGCCCATGGGTGGGCCCTGTCGCGCGTTCTCGACAGCTTGGTCTTTCCATGGCATCAGCTGACTTGCTCCATTTGCTCCCTGCGTTCCCTGTGCTCCCTGTGGTCCCTGCCGGGCAGTCCTTGCATGACACACATTCAACACGAAGGGATGCAAGGAGAACATTCAAGGAGATTCTAAGATATCAGATATCTCAAGATTGTATAAGAATTTTGAGAGGCAACGCCGCCAAACTCTCTTGCATTGTCTTTGCACACGTCTTTGCACATCTTTGCACATCCTTCCTTTCGTGAAGAGCCCAACCCGACATAGCCTGCCTGTGAATAGGACTATGATGTCGAACAGTGTCAAATTCATACATGCAAAAACAGTTTGTAATCAATCGTACAGTATTTGGATGTATTAAGTGTATTGCTCTCGTGTAGCGAGACCAAAGCCCGCTGAACACTGAACAAATATGACCCCCTCACGTACCCCACATTCAACGTACCAAATCGAAAAGGATTGGAAAGGCCTCCATAAATACACAATAAGGCATCTATTGACATATTGATGCTCAAGCTTCAATTCCCATTCAATCACGCCAATGTAATTCCAAGGGTCGTGGACATAACCATCGGCAGCATGCCCATACCGATTGGCATAGAGTAAGGGACGGCCAAGAGCATTCCAGGCTGCATTTGTTGTGGCATACCCGGCATAACTGGCATACCCTGAATCCCCTGTGGGATTGCCTGTGGCATTTGCTGTGGGATTTGTTGTGGGATTTGCTGTGGGACTCCCTGTCCCATTACCTGTTGCATTTGCTGCACTGGCATCATGGCCATTGGTTGTGCCACTTGCTGCGACTGCAACGGCTGAGCTTGCGGGATCTGCAGCTGAAACGCTGGGAGCTGTGGAGCCTGCGTTTGCCTGGGTATTTTTGCTGAGCACTGATGACATCACCGGAAATGATGCAAAGATGTTTAGAAATAAGTCGTGCAAATATTGGAAACCATTTGCCGCATGTTGCCGTTGTACCCAGATTATATGGGATGGTAAGCGGCGCAACTGGTTCCGCTGCTCCATTCCAAAACAAACGCGACTTAATGAGTTTAAGAATTGCTTGACAGACCATGTTGTCAATGTTGCATGCATCATCATATAAAAAATAATCTGCAGGCAGCCGTGGGGCAGATGCTCAAAATGGCTAATTTTTATATTGTTGCCATATATACACACACACACACACACACTACGTGTTTCACATCGTCATTCCACTCAGCACCCCATGAGCACTCATGAATTCAATTTCTTGAAATTGGACATGTCAACCAAATCACTCCAGAACAATGTATCCCAATCGAAGCATCATAAAAATAATTACAATATGGAATCATTGTAATGTAATGCTTCACTATATTTGTAGTAATCAGATAGATGTAATTAGTATATATATGTTGTATACCTTAATCTTAAGTTGCATACAAGGCACGAAGGCTGCGGTATCTGGATCACTTGTTGTGCGCCAGCCGCCTGAGTTGCCTGGTGCGGGGAAGTTGTGGCCTGACATCAAAGATAACCAAAGGTTCAAACCTCTTCAAGTTTCAAAGGAATACCCTCACAAAATTACATCTTACTAACCGGAGGGCTGGGGAAGGACATCTCACCCCCAGAAAGACCGCACTCAGTTGATGTTTGTTCGGAGCCAAAATCCACAGTGAAGGTCGCAGCATCCAACCACAAGATGCTCAATCAATGTGTTTTGGCAATTCTGCTCAGAAGGGAGGCTTGGAAAAGGCTTTAAAAAAGCACATTTACACAACACTGCAAATAGCTTTGGTTTTAGCACTCACACTGGCCAGAAACATCGCCAGTAAACAACATGCTTGTTTTGCTCTGAAAAGCTTCAGAATTTGGGACCACAAAGTGATTCCAGGGGTGCAAATTCAAGAGGAAACATGTCATATATCCATAAAAAATAATATGTTGTACTCTCCGAGCATGGATATTCATGGGTACTTATCGTGATTCTAGCTCTTCAGAGTCCATGATTACCTTGGTTCATCATACTTTGGTAAATGGCAATGTGTGGAGCTCATGGAGCAGATCAAAACTATACAATCTATATCAATCTAAATTACAAGAGCTCGCTATGTTGGCTGAGGCTGGCTGCCTTCGGCGACAAGTCTTCGTCATCTGTTTGGAGCTCCTCAACCTGGCTGGAGTCTGCGGAGTCTGTTGCCGCAGTGCTCCAGGACCACTTGTCAAAGACGGTGCCGGAGCCTGGAGCAATTTGATGCAATTTGATGCCATCGACTGAACCTCTCGCAATTTGGCATGTTGACGCATTTTGTGCAGATAGGTGCTTACAATATGTATATGATAATATTTTACGATATTCTACGTATATTATATGTATGATTGTATGTGTGCATGCGTCACACATCACAATCCGAGAGCCAGCAGCCAGAACGAGCCTGTCTGTGTTTTCGCTGTCTTGTTGTACAGGAGCCCTGCCACTGAAGACTCGGATGTGCCCAAGCCAATTGGGTCCCAAACCAGCGAGCCATCGCTCTTCATTGGAGAGGGGGTTGCGAGCGGTTTGACTGTGCCAGGTCGCCAGGAAGGAAAGTTGTCCTTGACAAATTTGACCAATCATCAGCGGTCTCGCAATAGGTCAACACAGATATTAGGAAATTGCATGCGCTCGTCAGAATTGTGGGAAAAAAAGGGGCATGCAGTGGCATGCATATTGTCATATTGAATGCAAGTAGTCACAGAATCTTCATTCTTGATCTTTCTTATAGGATTCTGCGGGACACAATGTCCTCATCGTCAGTGGTCACGTCTGCCCACAACTGTCGGCCGTTGGGCTTTTTCCCGAGCTCGGGGCACTGCTTCGGAGTTACGAGTCCTGGACAAGCAAATCCAAGTGCGAGCCACGGCAGCAACACATCATGCCGGCATGAAAAGGTGACAATGACGTCAATATGGTGATCCGGGGAGCGAAATTGGCTGAATATAACTTTATAATACTTTAGAAAGTATGGAGGGATGTAAATGACGACGACGACGACGACGACGACGACNACAACAACACGCAAACGCGACAGATCGCAACAGGTAACAGGGCCTCGTTTCTTGGCCGCAAGGGCCATGGAACGAGCTGCCATGCGTGGAGCGCTGGCAAAGACCTCATCATCGCTGACATCGCTGAGCGGAGCCATGAAGTCCATGTCATCTGATGGGCGGAAGAAAGTAGAGCGCTCCATCTGTGCTTAGAACCTCCCGGACAGCTTGGATTGGACGTTTGGATTAAACATGATTAAACGATGTGAAATGGTTCAACGGTTAAACATCGAAATTTGGATTGCATATAATTCGGAAAGCCAAGCCGAGGCCAATGACGTAAGCAACGTAGGCCGTAGGCCTTTGCATTAGTCCTTTTAAATCATGTGGACTCATTTCTGTGTGCCGTAGCGGAACCCAAAAACCGAGTAGCAGTTGGGTGAGGTTGCTATGTCTAGGCAGGCTTTGCTCCTTCAAGGAGCCTCAAATCACAAACAATAAACATCAACAACATGTCGTAGACATGAAGGTGGGCATGATCAGCAACCATTCAGAAGAAAGAGCTGCAAAGCTTTGCCTCAGCATGACCCTCCAACATAAACCAGTCACTTCTCAATCCTCTTCCCCGCTGCTGAGCACTTCAAAGAGCTAGCAGCTACCCAAGGGCCTGCTCTTGCTTCGGTGCGCCACTTCACAGCTTTCCAGAATAACAGGCTGAGCCACTAGGATGCGCACAGGCACAAAGTTGACAAAGTGTCTTGCTGTTTTTCTCATGATGGAATAGCAAAAAA
>DF241305.1:16143-48643 GCA_000507305.1 Breviolum minutum Mf 1.05b.01 | reverse complement strand
AAACAATGGCGTCAGACAGTTGGCCAAAGAGCTTCAGTTCAAGGATCGTTGCATGACCAAAAGCAATTCGAACACCCGCATTTCGATTGTGCACATGTCAAAGTCAAAAGAAATCTCTGCATCTGCAGCGCGCGATGTTTTTCTATGCTGGATGCAATTAAAAAGCTGCGAAGTTCTGCTCAAAATTCACGTGCAGTATTTGGGTATTTGTTGGGTGGTACTGTATTTGGTTGCGGCTTGGCGTGACAAGCAAACCTTCAGCACCTGTGAAACGCTTACTGCTTACCACAAAAGTGATATGGCCCTGGGCACTCCTCTAAAAGAAATTATGAATGCCGTGGTGAATATTTTGACAATCCGCGAACCCAAGTCGGCTTGGTCAGCTATAAGAAATCCAAACATGGGCAAACAGTTGCAAAATCCAATATCCAGAATCCAAAATCCAGGGCGCGCTAATCGGAAATTGAGCTCCGATTTGGACGCTTTCCAAGTGCTTGACATTGCTTGACCACTAGGCAATTTGGGGCGGGTGTTCGATCTGCCCCTGTCATCGAATTGTCAGATCGGTCCGCGATTTCCAAAAAGTGTAATTTTGGTGCATAATCATGCATTTTCGGAAATTGGCATTCTTGGTGGTGGTGTTGGGGCTTATCGGCGTCCTTCACAGGGTTATAGGCTGTTGTAGGCTAAGGGATGTTTTGGGCCAGGTAGAGGCTTGTGAGGTGGTAAAAAAACTCCAAGAACTTTTGCATGACCTTTTTTTTGTTATCGTTTTTTTTTCTTCCTTGTCGTTTTACAGGGGATTGTGATTACAGTAACAAATATAATAGATTTAGTATTGCAAACAATATTTTGCATGACATCACTGCCCAACTCAATTACCAGTAACATTATCAGTAGGGGAAGGAGGCAGCAAAGCAGGAGGAGACAGCGGTGCAGTAGGAGGCAGCNCAACAACAACACCAGCAGCAACAACAACAACAACCACAACAACGAGAACAACGACAACAACGACAACAACGACAACAACGACAACAACGACAACAACAACAACAACAACAACAACAACAACAACGACAACAACGACAACAACGAAAGCAACGACAACCAGGACAACCACGACAACCACGACAACCACGACAACCACGACAACCACCGCCACGACGACGAAGACGACGACCACGCCACGACGACAATAATGATAGCGAATCTACCGAACTTTGACTCGAAAGCCAGGGATAGCAAACCCAACACCGAGAGTACGGTCCCGTGCACGGGTGCATCGCTGGCTTTGCGAAGCCTAGCAGTTTTATGCAGTTTTAATCAATTTTAGACTCTCCTACATCATGAAAATTGAACTGATTACAATGTACAGATATGTGCAGTATGTATATTCTCTGCATGTTTGTTCATGTTCGTTTCATGGCCAGTGATGTCACTCTCAAGTCTTTGCTTCTCAGGCGATTGGAGACGCAGTACATTTGCCACCTGCACGGACAAGTGATAGCCACCGGATTTCTTCTGGGAAGCCTTTTAAATAGTCATTGCGAGTGGGATACATATGTATGCTGGTTTCAAACTGACCTACCTAGGTACGGAAAGATGTTTCGATGTTATTAGAATCCGTCCTGGCTCAAAAGTATCACAAGTGAGCTATCATGAGGTATCCAGCTATCCCATTATTCAAGCATATTCGAGCCAAATCCAAGCCATACATCAAATCAAACACGAACTTAGGAGTTCATCACCACGTCTCCCGGTTGATCGCGTCACTTTTTTGCCTCTGCCTCCCTCATGCTAGCCTGTGGGGCTGTAGCTCCGTTGGGGCTGAAAGACTGTGGAGTTCTGGACCAGCTTTCCAAATATTTTAAAGCTGGCAGGGACCGGCAGGGAACTACCAAGAATCACTAGCTGCTGGCCAAGGTAATCTCGTATTGCAGAGTACCATTGCAATGCTCCTGCGGCAAAAGGAGCTTTTAGTCAACGAAAATCCGACCCTGGAAGTGCATGGTAGCGACTGTCGCTGGCAGAAGAGGAGGAAGAAGAAAAAGGCAACGACTGACCGCCAGCACCACCACTACCACCACCACCACCGCAAAAAGAAAAGAACATGCAAGGACTCCAAAGACAAAGGCGAAAGCAACGGAATCCGCTTCCGGCCACTCTAGCCAGGTGAATCTTACCTGGTTGAATAGGGAACAAATATGAACAAATATACACAAATAGAATTGAAATGCATTGAAAATGATCCCTCTTTGCATGTCCGAGCGACACATTTGCATGCTTTTGCAGATCGCTGCCTGGAGAGTGCCTAACATTGGGGATCGGGCACATGGACACATCAGCATGTATCTTTTGACGTCTGCTGACTACTCTTGGCTATGCCGCTAGGCTAGACCTGTTGCCATGCAACAATGCTATTGGCGATACATGATCAAAACCAAGGGTGTCCCTCCCCGCCTGCCACATGCTTTCTAGAACTGGTTCTACCCGTCGGCGGCGAAACCTGCAAAGACAGGAGCTTCCGGACGAAGGAACATATCGTTTGATAGTTTGATGTCAGATGCAGCCAGTTTCCTGCAGTTGCTAGGGTGTGGTTCGGGCTTTTCAAACAATGCTTTCAACTAAGGCACAGCAATATACAGCAATGGTTTTTTAAGGTTGAGAGGAGTCTTGAATTTTGGAGATGGTAGCCGCAATTCACCAAATTCTGGTCTAGTCTGGGATCTCTTGGCCGTATAGCCTATTGAGCCAACGAGCTAAGCTAGCCGCTTGCTTGACGAGGATTTGCAATCTTTGTAAGAAGGAACCAAATCAGCCGGAAAAGTCCTTACTAGTACTGTTTACATTTGCAACATAGGACATGAAGCAAATTCTCCGGAGTTCCCACTGAGCTTACCGATGCGAGAGACGCCAGGCCATCACATCCTGCAGAAAACTCACCAAAAAAATAGCGTGAGTAGAAGTATACGGTATCACACAGCTTTTGTGTGGGAAGTGTTGGGTCTTCAACTTGTCGTTCGCCTTTGGAGCGACTCCAATATTCACCACTTAAATAGTTTGATTATGTTTGATTAATGTATGATATCAGGATTCACTGCCTGAATCTACGACGCGACTTGCGATCAATCTGCTGCAAAGTGTGAAAAACTCGAGCCTCAACAGTCATGTTGCGGTTTGGAGAGTTTGGAGAGTCCACAGCAGGCAAAGATCCGCGAGCACCTCTGCAGTGAGAACGCAAATTGCCATGGCAAACAGGGCGGAGGAAGGCGAGGGGATGCCAAAGAACTGGCAGAGCCCCTCCGAAGCTCACTGCCCGGTGATGTCCAGAAATCATGTGTTAACCTTTGCCTGTCATGAGCACTCTAACGCATCCTGCTGAATCATGATGTTTCTTTTCCACAAGTGGTTGTGGCTTTGAATTAAACAAATGAAACAAAGCATTTGACGCAGACTGCATCATATTTTCATATATATTTTCTATGAATTCATGTGAGTTTATGTAGATCTGATGAGTCTGATGAGTCAAGCTGCCTTGCTGGATCCATCGAAAGTTCTTTTGCTCCGGCACCACCGAACTGCAAGGCCAAGGCAGCTCACCTGTCAATGGTATTTCTTGCAGCTCGAGCAGCGATGAAACCTGGTGAAACCGAGTCCCTGGCGCAAAGCTTCATCATCACCTGGACTTCGCACGTCATGCCACTGGCTGAACCAAAGCTCCAAATCCGAGTACATGTTTCATAGTTTCATATTCCATGCTACGATTCTGAGCACTGTGGCAAATTGTTACCTAGCATCTTGAGTCAACAGCCCGCGATAGTTGCGAATCTGCGTGTTTGCGTATCGATCTATCGATGTGGCCATCTGTCTGATTGTTCATCCACAGGAACTGGGCGTTGATTTTTTCCTGGACCAATTATGGTTTGATATGTTTTGCTATTCTGTTTAATTTTTCATTGCTGTTCTCTTTTGTTGTTTCGTGCCATGATATTCTCTCTCCTTCTTATTCACTATCTGACTTCTATGTTGCTTTTGCAACGTTTTGTCTTACTCTTCTCCAATTTTCCTTGTTTATGTCACTGTTCAGCCTCGTGTGTGCTTTTCGGCCTTTGCCTTCGTCGCACGATTTGTCTTCGGCTTTGCACGGATGTCTGAAGAGGATGTGTCAAAAAACTCGTAAACAATGGGTTTCACAGGCCCCCAGCACTCAGCAGCATGGTGAAGATTAGCCGAGAAAAACTACCTAGAAAAACAAAACGCGTTAAAACAATTGCATAATTTGGTTATAGTAAGTTTTAACTTTACACCGTTGAAACGTCACATGTCTATACTATATATATAGATAGATTTCTATTCCTCATGATCTCTCACAATAGATCTGCCCTGCAACTCTCTCTCTCTGTCTTAGAGGCCGCTCTGTGTCGGAGAGACTCTGCAAATGGCAAATGGTAGATCTGCGTGCCTTTGTATATACCTGTGCATCTAATCATCTCTCTCGTTCGGGCAAGGCTCCTGGCCGTCTCACATAGACGCCTTCTACACAAGACTACTGGCTAAAAGCCTTGCAGGTACTTTACAAGTGCATTCGGGGAAGTGCGCATCTTTCGCTATCATCTTGGCAACAGATGCATACCTTTCAAATTCCATCAGTCAATGTCTTTTCCTTTTGAGCACGCTCACAAAGAACCTTCCTCGGTCAGTGGTGGCTTCAGGGGTTCGATCAGCTTGATCAAGATCATTTGACAAAATTTGCACAAAGATTGTGTAACATGTTCAAAGATTGCACTTGAAAGCGTTCAAAGCACCTGCCAAAGCCCCAAAGATCTGGCCATGCTCCGTGACTTCGAAGTTCACACCAAAGACCTGAGCACGGAGTGGCAGAGTTCATTGGAGATGAAGCAAGGGGAGACGCCCCAAAAATGGAAGCGATTTCGAAGCAAATCTCTATAGTGAGTCAGTGAGTGCGATGCAAGGATATTAACTGGTAGAATGTAATATACTGTATGTAGAATACAGCATTTTAGAATATAGAATGACAAAAATCTTAGATATTGTAATGTGAAATAGCAAAATGTAAATTGACACATTTCTTTGCATAGAAGGTAACAAAATGCAACATCATGTGAAAAAAACAACATCATGCTGCATGTCATGACAAAATTGAAAAAAACTGCAATACATTCTTGCAACAAATATCCAAATCCAATGTAATTATCATGCAATATTTGTATTTACTAGCCTTACGTTGAGATGAAACAACAAATAAACTGCATACATATATATATATATATCACATATGCATGTATCTAGATATATACATATATTATTTGCCTCAGTCTATCATCCACCGATGCCCATGCTCAAGTTCCCAAAATCACTTGCAGCGCATTCAAGTACTTGACATGGGTTCCAAGTTCCAAGTGTCACAACCGTTGTTGAAACAAGTCCATGTCTGTGGAGCAAAATTCGTGCTTCGAAAAAAAAAATGGGTGATACTGACACCAGTCTGAGCTCTTCAGAAACACCGGCAGAGGTACTTGGAAGGGTGCCCGAACATTTTCGGAAATGGTATGTACTGTAATTCAATAGATTGGCGGGACAGCTCCCCAGTTCAACCTTGCGTATTGAACTTGCAGAGTGTGATTTGAAAACATGGACACAGAGGGACCGAAATGGGGTATCTGAATCGGCTTCTCTGCTGTTCCCGCGAAGAACGCTCCATGGGCACCATCGAGCAGTGTCGCTTTCTTGACTCCTTTGGGAGCTACGCGTTCCACCTTTTCCGAACAACTTTTTGCCAAATGCCAGGCGCAAAGTCCCAGATAAACCTACAGATCTAGGATATCCAAACTCAACATTGAAAGAACATAAAACACAAAAGTTTCAAATACATAGAAAAAGACTTATGTCTAGCTTTCGAAACATGAGCGAAAGAGTTACTAAAAAATAATGAAAATGCATTGATGGTTTGTTTTATTTTTTCGTGTCTGGTTTCATGCATGCACTCAGCAAAATTAAAAACATTCAACAAGAGCCCACAGATCCTGGATTTCCAAAATCTATGTTAAAGCATGTGCAAATAAAAACGCTTTATGTTTTCTATTCGTGTCTTTTTATAAAAATCAAAACTTTTTTACTTTTTTCCAGCAGCGACAAAATAAACAAAAGCAACAAATTTTGGCTAATGTAAAAAATATGAAGAAGCCCACAGACCCAAGAAGTCCAAAATCAATACGACAAAAGATCTGAAAGAGAAAATACGAATGTTTTTTTTTCCGTTTCTTCATGTTTCCCATAAGCAAAAGTTTAAAGAAAAAACATTTAAATGATACACGAAGGACTATAAATGCATACGCCTGGCATACGCATTCATATTCTCATCAACATAACATACTTAAATCAAAACATATCGTGTACTATGCTACATGTATATATACAAATGTGTGTATATCAATGATACCTGCTGCCAAATCACACTGCTGCTACGCCGCTGGGTCGAATCTCGACGTTGGAACCTGATAAACAACTGTAAACAAAGACTCGCAGAAGGAATGAGCTTGATACAATTTCAATCAATTTCATACAATTTCAGGGATGGGAACGTGGAACACCATTTCATTCGTGCCACGACCAGGTTCCACACTTCATTTGATGGTCAACTGGCACTGGCTCCACACGTGGATCCTTCTTCCACCTGCACGTGGCCACCCACTTCAAGTCTATCAACCCTCAGAGATGAGCGCTACCTCAGACTAACAAAAATCTTACAGTAGCATGCTTTACAGACGTGCAAAAGCCAATAAACCCTAGAAAAGCCTCCTGTCTTGGGTCACAGAAAACGAAACATATCAAACTATTAATTCAAAACGAGCAACACAAGGCAACGCAGTCGAAGCTCTGCCTCTCTACTGGTTGCAATCGCCACACTGGTGGTGGCGGAGGCCAGGTAACTACTCCTTGATTTGATAGACGCTGGCGTCTGTGCAGCCACTCCTTTCGCGTCTTTTGGACGAAGGCTGGGAGCGAATTCAATCCAAGGTTTGCTTGCTGTCAGGGTGCTTGCAGCCATGGAAGCAACATGAAGCAACGAAATACGAGTATGTAGGATTTCCTAAATTTGATGCCCGGAAAATGAAACGATCCGCCAAAAAATTGGCCAAGCCCCATTCAGTCTGCATAATCAAACACACCCGCAGTTGGTCGATGTGGTACCTCTGTAGCTACCCTACCCACCCTACCCGAAGCAGAGATGTTGCTGCTGCTGTTGCTGCAGTGTAAGGTGAAAGAATAAACATGAAAAAACTATCCGTGACTCCCATCCTCCAAAGTGACGAAGTGTGGCAGTAGATTCTTTGCACCTCGCGGGGTTGCATTTGGGTCTCATTCTGAGCTCAAATCATCTCAAATCTACACATTTACATCGTTCGCTCATCATGGTGCTTGCCATCTCTTACCGTACAACATTTGCATAATGTATGCATCATAAATCATAAATATACAAAAAATATATACATATATAATATATATTCAATATATTATGTATAATTAAATACATTTGTTTTATCAAAACATATTCTGCAGATGGAAACACAGTGATTGAATGTGTGGCTTCTGGTACATAGCCTCTTGACTCAGGATTCGGGCACACTCATGTCTATGCAAATCGTCCGCAAAGAACCCAGGCTTAAGAGGTGCTTTGAGTCCCTGGCATTGAACGACCATTGGTTGCACTCTGATCTCGTCCCAAGTGGGGCTTTCCTGATCAGTGTGGGGCGAAAATCCACCAAGCGAGCCTCCAATCTTGGCCACTGCATGGTTATGGCCACAAGCCATGCGCCTTTCCCTTCCTCTGCTCCAAAAAGTCGATGATTGCGTCCCGCAGTTCCATCTGCACAACACAAGGAATTAGTGGCAGCGTAAACTTCCCTACGTTTTAGCAAGTGTTGGCTCGATGCTGTATACACGCAACTGCGCTCAACTTCTGGATGTCCTGTAGAAACGCTCAGCAAAAACACAAAAAATACTCAACAGGAATCAATAAATACTGAAGGGTATCTGAAGGGATCGCAAGAATCAAGGACTCAGTCAATCCGCCTCCATGAGTGTCAGCTTGTGTGGAGGGAGGCTTTCGAAGAACTCGTCCTTTGATGGGGCTTGGAAAGTGATGGAAAACGGAAACTTTGCCATCCACATACTGCAGCTGTCTCCCTTGTAACACTCTTATGGCCTAGACCATGGGGAAGGAGCTTTGGATCAATGGACCTTCGAACATCCATAGCATGTTTAGCATGTTCATGACCTTCCAAGAATTGACGTGTAGACCGTGTAAAGTAAAAACCCCGGGTAGAGTTTAAAACCGGTCAAAAGAATCAAACATCTGAAAAATCTCCGCACCAAATGACAAAGCAAGCTTGCGGGACATTCTCATTGTTTCCCCACCGTGTGCCACGAATGAAGCATACTAAAGCAGTGAAGACTCTCGTCGATCCAATCCATCTCCTAAGAGGCTGTGAGTCTGAGATAGCCCGCCCGGTGCCACTATAGCCAAACCGGCCAGAAGTCACAGAAAGGGAATCTATTAGCTGTAGCATTTCAAAATATGTCAAATCTTCAATTTGAATTGATTGTTCGAGGTGGGCCCATTGTGCAAGTTGAGAGGGTTCCACTTTCTGCTGTCCTTCATCATGAGACCACCACTGCAGCCAGCTCTCCCGTGAGCGCACATCTGCACGGTTTGAACAGCCACGATTCAACGTTTGCTTTTGGTGCCTTTATCGCACCCCAATTGTGAGTGGGATACCTGTGCTAAACAAGCCCAACTGCTTCCCATGCCAGAGAATGGCTTCAAACAGTTCAAAGGAATGTATGATGAATGTATATGAATGTGTGTATAAAGAGTGCAGTGAAGAAGGGTACCTAGATTGCACCAAAGCCGACCGAAGAAATGATCGAGTAGTTCTCTCATAGTCTCACAGTGAATCTCAACTGCCTCGCTTCTTCGGGCTTTGCGGCTGCAATGGTGGTGGAAGAGGTGTCCAACCCTGGAAAGCATTGCTCCTGTTGAATGCTTCAACTGACACCATCCTATCGTGCTGCGGCATGTTGCTCAGACAGTCCATTGCATGCACACTCTCCGTACAGCCGTCTTTGCCACTTAGAGATGGCTGCTGCCCAGAAAAAGGTGTGCTTCGGCCAGCACCCCGGTACCACACACCACAGGTATGCATGCATGTCCTACGCATCACGTCTATCGTATATCATACGGCATAGATAAGCTATAAAAAAGGGGTTCATGCAATCGGGTTGCTGTCCGTGCTCCTCAGTTTTTGGCGTAGCTCTTCACGGGAGAAGCGCCTGGCCTCGTCTTGCAGGAGCGGTATGCCTACCAAACTGCGCTCACCATCCTAATCTATCCTAATCTATCCTAATCTATCCTAATCTAAGGGCTTGAACGCCTTTTCAACAAGTCAAGAAATCGGGATTGTGCTACCATTTGGTTGATGAAGCGTGCTCCCGATCTTCTTAAACTGTCTACCCTGGATTTGAGCTCACTCCACCAGCAATCATCCAAAAAAAGAAAATAAAAGAAGGCTTGAGTACACGTTTCAAACCACAAAAAACGATCGCCTGCCTGCTCCTTTTTCTTGTGGCCTGTCCAGTCTTCAGTAGAAGATATGAAAAGAATTGTAAAATAATCAAAATTCAAAATGTCGAAGAACATTCCAACTCTGGCCTTTGGCTTTCTTGGCCAAGAGAGGAACACCTTGGTCTCAGTCCCAGGAGCAGCATGCGAAGGCGTCCACAATGTAACAACTTGCAACTCTCCATGCGAAACAAGCAGGTCATTATTTAAAGGATGAGATGCAATGAAGAATTTAAAACTCATTTCAGGCAACTTCTATCAACTTCTACAAGCTGCTTTTCACACAAAGGGTGGTGATCACGGGCGGGTGGCAAACAAGTCAATCGTAACGAAATTTATCACTACTAGCCTATCCTGACCACTGTGCAGTTTCTACCGTGTACAGTAGCCGGCAGCTTCCATTCGGTGCATGATTCACAAACACAGACAGCAAGGTAACACAAGAGTTTCTTACTGCCCGCTTGATAAAATGAGTTGAACTCAGCTCCAGCATCTCCAGCCAAGCTTTGAACCCAGAACCTGTGACTGCTCTTTGAAGCCTGCAATGTTTCCAAGCGCCTCGGCACTTATGAAAAGGGTTGACTCAGCAACTCACCTGGAAATTGTCGCCCCAAGTGGGTTTTGAGGCCCAAAGAATTTTTCAACACCAGGTTCCATATGGTTCCATTCAAGTCCATACCGCATCAAAAGGTCTGCAGTTGTGAATGAAAGTTAAGGTCATCATGCATTGGCAGCCTTCCAGGTTGATGCACGGAAGAGACATACTTAAATTGGCCCAAATTGAAGGTCACTTCAAGGTTCTGGGATTGTGGTTCGGGAGAAATAGGCTGCAGAACCAGAACTCTTGGCAAGAGAGCTGCAGGCAAATCTAATATGATTCTAATATGTGTCCTACCCTGGTAGGACTTGTTTTTGTCGGAGCTGCACTGTGTCTTGGACCTTGGTTGCCAGCTGTGAGGTCCGTGGGCTCTTGCACCTGTCAAGCAAACTGAAACGCTTCTCTACATGAAGAGTTCCAGCAACTTAAAAGATGGTTCGCTCAGCTGAGCATAAAACCTTTGCGGATGGATGTCTGCAAATGTGGAGGAGTTATTGACCGAAACCGTTTTGAAGTGTTTAAAGGACTTGTGATCGGCTCAAGGCCCTGCCAGGGTCAAAGTTTTGAAGACCCCAGGCCGTCCTGCTTATTGCTTCCACTGCTGTTGGGATCTTTTTGGTAGCAGTCTCCAATGCAAGTTGCACCCTCTCCTTGCAAGGATGGATCGAAGTGTCAGCCAGGGTCACTTTTCTCTGGGCCTTTGGCTGTCAGCTTTGCCAGCACCAGTACAATGTGGTCTTGGCTTGATATCAAATGAATCGAGTCCACTGTAAGTCTCATCTATGCGGATGCGCTGGAATTCAAGCAGAGGCAACCACGACACCTCGCCTCTACGTCCTTCAAGGCCTCGGCTCTTTCCTTGCAGAGTCCGAAATTATTGCCAAGTCTTGCTCCATGATGCTCCATGCAGAATACGTGTGCATACAGCACACATGTCGCTGCTTCGTAGGTGATTTTTGAGTATCGATACCAGATCGCTTGAGAGCCAACCCTCTACATCCAGTTGCTGAGTCTACATGAATGTTGTTCGATTACGCTGCGCCTTCTAAAGTTGCGATATCACATCGTCAGCTAAACTCTTCAGCTGACCTCATCGCCTTCAAGGTCTGCCCGTCCAGCCGCTTTGATCATGGCCTGGTCAACTTACGAAGCTCTGCTGGGTTTGTCGAAATCGTCCCTAATAAAGCATCGTTAAACCCTCAACATATTGGAGCGGAGCCGAGGTGGGCTTATAAAACATGTATAATCTTTTTTATAATCTATACAAGTACCGTCAGTCTTCAGATTTTGAATGGTCATTGAGTTTGAGAGTCCATTGCGAATCGAGGCAAAACCAATCTGACAGTGTCAGAGTGCTCAAGTGATCCTAACAGTGGTACTTGGAATGCGGCCCAGGGTCTTGCCTCCAAGTCCTTCACGCGGCCCAAGACAGTTGAAACCTCCTTGGAACTTTCTGCCGTTGGAGGCAAGCACCGGTCAAGACAAGAAAAACATATATGCACTGTCTATTCCTGAGGACACTGAGAGTATTCCATCCGAAGCTGTAAGCATACTCCCAAATACCTTGCAGTGAGCTTGCCTGTCCTCCACTGTCTCGGACAAGTCCAGTCTCTGCAAGAGTTGCTTGACCTCCTCCAAGTTTTTGAGAAATTGTTGCCTTGACATGAGTCGCTCACCAGCTGGCAACATCTTGCCCAGCCAGTAACAAAAGTGATAAACCTCATTCAAACATCAGTTCATTCTGCTTCAACAAAAGCACTTCACTCCCAATGCTTGGTATTTTTTAATAGAAACATGTTGATTGACAGCTTGGGGGCAGAAAGATCGCAAGCAACCACTCTGACACTCTCACAATATCTGGCCTCAGTCTCTCGGCTTCAGAGTCTTCCTGCCCAGGGTATGCCGAGCTTGTTTCAATGAACAGTGGAGAAAATGTGTGTCCTAGACGAATAAGATAATATTATTAAAAAGGTATTAGATATATACATGTGTTTTGTTTTGATAATTCCCTCTTACAGAAATATATGTAGGTTTACCTAGAAGCAAATTAAATATGACCAATACAAATACATCTGTATGAAATCTATATGTCTACCTTTCTTCCGAGTACTTCATTGTATTTGAATATATCTAAATCTACAGTAAAGTTTAAAGATTTGGATGTGCTGTGCTGCGCGATGACGACCACCACCACAACCACCGCCACCACAACCGCGACCGCCAGCACCACCACAACCACCAGAGCAGCAGCAGCAGCAGCAGCACCACCACCACCACTTGGTGGATACCATGAATTGGCGACGAGGGGCCAAGCCACACTGTATCACGCATATGTGTTGCATACCCCATGTACGTAGATACATCTTTCTTTATTCATGGTATAATCTGTTTATATGTGTATATATATATATATATCTTGTTTTACGCTTATAAATATACCTAGAACACCTAAAAATATGTCTGCGTGTATGTTTGTGTGTATTTTTCCTTACATATAGGACCAATGAACATACAGCACAAAAAAAAACTTGCCTATATAGTATAATAATATAGATAGGCTTCTACATTTCCGGACATGCCAATGTCTCCTATCATGTCTTTCATGCCTTGCTTCCGAAGTCGGAGAAGACGTGACGAGCTTCTCCTACATGTATTCCCTGCAAATGATTATATAGTTAGTATTGATTCATGGAGGTTTTGCACGATCCTTGACTCCGCTACGTTACTTTCTTCAACGTGGTCAACGTGACTTTTATCGTAACTTGCCACCCATCTGCTCCAGCAGGCAAAAACCTGGACGAAGGCTTCCTGACTCAGCCTATCACCGCCTATCACCTCTGTCCCGCCCTACCTCTTCTTCTTCAACGTCCTTGCCATCCTTTCCAAAGTGTCGCCGACCAACACAGATCGAAGCAAATCTTCAGTGACAGCTGTCTGTCACTGCTCACATGGAAACTTCAGAACGAATCAAATCATTCTGGGTTTTGTTCAATCAAAATGCATCAAAATGCTCTCATCGTATCCGAATTGCATGACTACAAGGCAAACGCTGAACCGGAACCCCTGAGCCACCTCTGCAGAATGAGTTTCACTAGCAAAGGAACCACAGGAGAGGCGGCGCTCGGGAGGAATCTCGGCTGTGCTGGATTCTGCAACAGTGGAACCTGAGTCTTCAAAGTCTGAACAAAAGCTAAATGCGGTGTCTTGGAAATAACGGCCTCGAAAGGGGATGACTGCACTCCAACCAAGACTGCATGTTCCGGGTCCCGAACCAATGCCAGTGAATTGTGATATCGAAAATCCAGTCAGGCTTGCTGTCCTCTGTGCGAAACTCAGTCTGTGTTGAGGCAGGTTGTTTGCCGTTAGATGTTCCCCAAAGCGCCAATTTTCAGATGTTCCAATGCCAACTTCGGTTGCATGAATTTCGTGGATCTGGGATGATTAGTTTGACACACTAACGTTCTGCTCTCGAGATGGAAATGAATGACGGGAATGCGAGTTTTTCTGGACGGCTGCATGAAAGTCAGACTCTGCGAGAGCGAGATTGCGATATAGGATGACATAGGCAGAAATGCTACAAGACTGATAGTGCGATAGTGACTGATAGTGCATTCTGCGCCAGCATGTGGCGTGCATAGTGCGCACATCGCATAAATGTGGGATACGCATGGATACGCACCAACAAATATCATCCTGTTATCCCGTGAGTGTACATACTGGAAAAATCTAAGGAAAAAAATGTATTCTGAAGAAATTATGTACTCGAAACATGCGCAAGGACAGGTCATGTGAGCGGGGATATGCATGGCGTCGCGCGTGGCATCTTATGTTGCATGATGTCGCATTTCAGGTCTGTTCAATTGCATCAATTCATTGCATCATACATTCCAATTCATCTAGCACCAACATGCGATTCCACATCATGCGACTTAGATTCGTAGCAGAATGCTGCAGATGGATAGAATTTTACCGAAGCATGTTGTATTCAAATTCTCTTGTCCTGGAAAAGCAACCCCGTCCTGACGGATTTGCATACTGATGCTGCAGCTTGCTTGAAGAGACCCTGTGCAATGCATGTTCATCATGAATCATGATGAATCATGACATCCAATGAATGTTGACTTTTAGACACGGGGAAGTTGCTTCGCATTGACTCGGTTCTGACTCCAGAGTGCGGCAAAAAATTGAGAACTTGGATCCGTTACCATTACCATCGCAAGCATTTCTCAAAATCAGAGCCTTGTCATGCTGAAAGGTTTCTTGCTCTTGTGTGCCACATGGAAACAAACTTGTACAGTATACACTAATAATCTCCTTAGTTGTCCATTTTCCCTCTGCCTACTTTCCTAGCCTTTGGCTAAAAGAAAGATAGACATCTTTACTCGTTCAACTTGGGAGAAACAAAAAGATAACAAGGCCTGCGGGTTCAACAACTCCTCTTTCGATTCAGTCTTGGCATGGCCTGCAAGCCGGATAAATCTCGGAGAAAGTCGGATTGGCGACAGGGTGGAAAGGATAAAGATGAAGGGAGAAGGAGGGCGCTTGCTTCTTTGTGTCATTTCTTTCATCGCGCTTTGATGCAAGAAATCCTTCCATTCAATTGCCCCTTGCACTGCCTAATGAATTTACATAAAAGCCCATTTCCTTATTCTGCATCGATACACCTCCTACTACTCCACTCTCCTTCCGCACATCCCGCATCCACCCAAGCCTAAGAGGGACCGAGCCTGGCTACAAGCAGAATAATGGCCAGTGAAATTTTCAGGTGTTCAGTGATATTCAGCTCCACAAGTAGTTCACTCACTCGAGCATCCATCCCTGACTAGAAATTGATTGCTGATTCAGCTGGAATCGGCCCAACCACTTTTATGACTGATCTTTGACGCCTCACTGTAGACTTTCCGACCTTGCTGGCAAAAGTGCAAGCTGAGTTGGATTTCAGTAGATGTATATTGATGATGGACTTAAGACACTATCATTGCTGCAAAAAATTACTAGCTACAGCTACAAATTCAAGACCGTTACTCAAACTATGTAACTATTTGATGGATGCCCCACAGTGGGAACAAGGTGAACTTGGAGTCTGCATGCTTACGTTCTTGTAGCTAAAGGACTCGCGAGTCACTCTCCTCCTGTTCAGGCAGGTCGCATGTCCAAATGAATCGGTCCATTCACAATCCATTCATCTTTAGAGAGTGGGGATACAAATATGTGATGAACCCAGCATATGTTACCTGTGTGAATGTTACTATTTAGAATCTATAATTACCAAGAGTTTCAGGTACCTAAAGCGCAGGTACTGGACATGAAAAGGCTATTTTGGGGTGGGTTTTCCCTTACATAAGCCTTACATACAGCTTATATAGGTAAGTACCTCCAATTTAGGTACCTGAAATGTTTGGTGATATAATCTATACTAAATTTTATTTCTGCACATGTACATGTACGTATATCTATATATACCGCTAAATACGTCAATCTACTGTCCGAATGTAGCAACCAACTTTGGAATTCCAATTCCGAGGCCACGACGCACCGCTGGCTTGGCTACCTTGGGCAGGATCAATCGTGTGACGAGATACCGGAGGCCCAAAAAAACACTTGTTGCTTTTTCGTTTTTGCATCTGGCATCATTGGGTTGTCTTTTCCACTTGCTTCCTCATTCTCCTTGCTACTCCTAGCATCTCATATGTAGCTACTAAGATTTACTAGCAAAAACCATGTTGTCAAAAGATGGCTATCGCAGGCGGCCCACATGCCAAGTCAACAAATACACATAGCTACACAAAGGATTGGTTCTTCCAACTTCCAGGCACATACAGAGCTGTGTCTTACAGAGTAGGTTCAACCAACATGCCCACCAAGTTGCAAAGGAGGACAAGCCTGTAAAGTCGACCTCTGGCTCGAGTTTGCTCCCTGCGGACCATCTACGCAGGTCAGCCGCAAACTGATTGCTTTGATTACTATCTGTTCATATCTGTTCAATCTGTGCAGCCCACTTTCTGCCAAGGGCTTCGGCATGAAGACTTGATACATTTCACTGCTTCATGCTTTTGTCGGCCTTGATGTGCTCATGAAAGTATGCCAAAAAACAAATGCACCTGCCTTGTTTCGAGAAATTCTTGGATGCAGCGCCTGGGAAAAAAAAACAAAAAACGATTCCAGGGAGCAGTTTCGCTGGTAGATAATTATATAAAATCTTCATAACCTGGATCCCTCTCGACTCTACTATCCCTGATCCTTGCTCCCCCCTGGCCTTTGAGCACACGCTTAGAACCCGAGGAGCCGCCAGCGCTGGGTGAGGCCATCGTTGCACTACATAACTCTGGTCCGGCCAGTGGGTTGTGATGGTGCCTTGGACCTACAAAAAAGGACCATCTTTCCTTCTGACCACAACATCACCGTGCAGTGAGTATGCCAGCATTTGCACCCACAAGGAGCACCTGAAAAGTGAAGACGTGCTTTGAATGCGCATGCATTATCTGAGTAGAGACCCGTTGCAATACATCAAACTGTTTGCTCAGGAAAGTGCAAGGCCGTGAACGATACCAAACCTTTAATGGTGAAGCAACTTTCTTCTAGCTGCCCCTTTTTAAAACTGTGTCTCAAGTATCTGCTTTGCAGTTACTTGAGATCACTTCCGCTCCCTCTTTGAGGGTGGCTTTGAGCCGAAGCAATTGAAGGCAAATGCAGCTCCGCCGTCCAACGCACAACAGGTGAAAAAAACTTGAATGGCAATGTCAAAATGCCTCAAGGTTCTCCAAATAGAAATCCAAAAACTAAAGAAAGACTATATACCTTGTCTGACCTTGCTTGATGCAGTTCACACTCTCAGATTTTCATTCGATTGACCTGTGTCTGCTCCAGCTTGTCCAGAATGGCAAGGGTCACCCTGTTGGTTTATGTTTGGTGTGGAATTGTGGCTCTCGCCAAGAAGTTCTAGCAGGCTGCCCCAAAACGCCATCACCCGTGGTCAAACTTGCAAACTAAACCCATGACAAGGATGCAAGCCCATTAGTCTAGAGGACTGCAGTAACAAAGCCGGCACACGCCAGCACATGGTCCAACCCCGCTCGTGCCTGCACGAGGTGCAAAGGGGCAAAACAAAGCACGCCTCGGGTGGGAAAATGCTATGGGCTATCTGTAGTGACGCTTCGGACTGGAACTTGACTTTGGCACTTAGCCAAATTAAATCACAGTAGGCACTGCAAAGGCTTTTGGAGGATACCATGCAGCTGAGCGCATCATTGCTTAGGCTTAGGTTCGTACAAAAACCTAAGACAGACCTTGCAAAGGCAAACTGCGCTGCTTTTCTCCACTGGCATCCCATCAGCAAAGATTGTACTGGGCGTCGTTCAGCACCCTTCGGCATGTACTGCACAAATCTGAGAAAACAAGCCACCTCCCTTGTGTTTCAAGCACGCTGTGGCAGCGGTGGGTAATCCGAGCCAGTCACAGTCATGCATGTACTATATGTCTATGCGTATATCATTATGTATACGGATGCACGGAGCAAGTACGATTCAAACGACTCAAATGTGAGAAGCTAAGTTGAAACGCCCTCGGCTTGTCTGTTCTCAGCGACGTGTTGGAGCTGTGCTTCCTTTCGCTCAAGGTTTTGACAAATCAAACGTCGGTTGCCGTTGATCTGGCCTCGCAATAGCACTCTGAGAAGGATGGCATGTTCTCTTTACAGAGCGAGGGTTGGATTCTTGCAGGGGCAGCACGCAATACACACACAGTATTCCCGAGGTCATCCCAGTCAGTGGTGCAATCATGAATTTGTTGACGGAGTAGGGATGGTGGTGCTGGCACTGAATTTGATACGCCTTCGGTGTTTTACTTTTTGTGGCACTGCAGTGCAGCCAGGCCTTCCTCCGGTGCATTGAAGTAGATGTCATCATCGGGGACACGAAAAACACAACCAGGTGGATCTGCCCTGACACATCAACAATAGAGAAGGCCAAGATCGGCGAATCCAAGTGGAAACACCATAAACAGCAAGACAATGCAAAACATACTGTACATCTGTATGCATCTGTACCATACTGTGCCGTATGCTCCGTATACATAAATCGCATTAAATTGCATGATTGCTCGAGCTTGCCAGGTTCCATTCAGAAGGCAAGAGTCTCTTGGTAGAGCTCGTCCGTGTATGCCAGCCTAATTCTTGCTGTCGATTTTCCAGGGGCTAGTGGCTAGCGCATAACAAATCCGTTGATTGAAGCTGAACTTTACCAGGGTCTTCACTGCTGTTCATGCAAAGACCGAGACGTTGTTTGCCATCACATCTATAATATCACATGAATTCACATGATGGCAAACAACGTGGCAGTTTGACCTTTGGCAGTCTAATGCGAGGCGCTTCTTCTGCAGTTTTGTTGCTGCATCCTGGCACTGGTTTACCTCGAATCTGCAAGATCTCACACCAAGATTCAAGAATTTCAAACATGCAGCGAGGGGCTGGGCATGGGGTGCTGCCATGGAAGACAATGAAAGCCACTCTGCTATATCAAAACATCGACGAAGCTATGCGGACTCAAGCAAAGTTGCTGATTGCAGCATCTTGGTGTGCGGTGGGCAGTCGAGGGTGGCTTCATCTAAAAGTGTATAGCTGGCCTTACTTCCGCAGGTGCTTGGACAGCACAGCCCCAAGTTGGTTTCTGGAAATCGGGGAAATTGCCTGAGTCCCTCGCCAACGGATCAACTGGTGCGGATATGTCTGTGGATTCAACACCTGTCAAATCAAGAGAGTTGCAGTCTAGTCACCCTTGCATGACAAAGACTTCAATCCAATGTTACGCTGAAGCATCGAACATCATATTCTGGAAGGAAATCTATGGTCCAGTGTTGCGGGATGCCCATTTCTGGGATTAGCTCAGGGTCGCAACTGCTAGAGGAATCTTCCAATATTCCTTCGGCCTTTTTGGATTGGAGCAGGGAAAAACGGTTTGGCATGGAAAATGCAATTTCAATACGTACGTCGTGTTCCTGTGCCTTTGCCGCGCTTCTTTCCCGGCTTGCATAGCCACGGTAAAGTACCTGATATATATTAAATATAAACTTCAACGGATTTGGTTCCTGTGTATGCGGTTCCCATGCACAATCAGTCGAGAAGCTAGGCTGATTATTCACACTCTACGGTATCGATCAGACCTGCATGGCAAAAGCTATACAATCAGGGAGTTTTGGAATCAGTGGTTGCCAGGGCGCAGGGTTTGGTGTCCATGTCTGGGTGATGCCTCAGCAGCATGACACTGAAGAGACCCAAACAGAAGCTGCTGTGAATAGGTACTTATGTATGTGTGTATACATATATATATATATATACTTATTGTAATAGATAAATCATTGTCATACAGGTGCAATCAAGTACACATGCTCCATATGATCCAATACATATACGGGTATCTCTAGTGCCTGCAAGAGCTGTACACTGCCTTGAAAGAGTTTTGAGGGGAAGTCTTAAATTGCTTTAAGTCTGTCAAGTCGTTTTTTGCATCGTTTGGCATCTCCAAAAGTACCCTGCCGAGGCAGTCTGCTTCCCTGATACCCTCAGCCTTCTCTCCAACATTCAGTCAAATGCCCTGGCCTTTGTAAAAGCTTCTCCGAGAGTTGGAAGGGAAGTTTGTTGGTACACTTCGCCTCAAAAAGCCACAAACAAAAGCTTTTGGACCAAACATTTTGCAACAAACAGCTTTAACACCAGAAGCACAAGCCTTTTACACCAGAAACGTTTTAATTTTACACCCCCACCCTGTATACCAAAAGCAGAAACATTTTGCATCAAATACATTTTACAATTATTTTACACCAAACGGGGATTCACCAAAAGAGTTTTGCACCAAAAGCCTTTACACCATGAGAAGCCCTTTACACCACAATCCTTTTACGTCCCAAAGCCTTTTACACCAGCAGCTTTTGGCACCAGAAGCCCCACACAAAACAGAAGAGGAATAAGCACAAACAACGCAACCCTGGAGTGCAAACGCTACTAGTATGAGACGATGCAAGTTCAACACCATCCTGGCATGCAAAGCATGAAAGTAGGCACTGCTACGCACATACGGGGCAACCCCTGACTGACTGCAAAAAACACTACGAAAAATACGCAGATCAGGCGCTATCCTGGCATTTGAAAGCACAATAAGGCAAGGACACATGCCCAGTTGTGCGACGCAAGACGCAGAAAGGATACATTGATCCAGCGTAACCGTGCATGTGAAGGAAAGCATGATAAGGATACGTTACCTTAACACAACCGTGCAATTCTAAACACAGTGAGAACAACTGATCCAACGCAAATTCTGGGATGCAAAACAAAATAAGAATACGGTGATAGCGTGATAGCAAAAAGTCCGAAAACGTCCACTACAATGCATAGACAAACCCTGAGATACAAAACACATCAAAACACCCCAAGAGTACAACTGCAGAGCTGCAGAGCTTACATTTTGCGTTTTGCGGATGTATTGCGTATTGAAAACAATGAGAAAAAACACAGCATCCTGCTCCGGCTATCTCTCACAAACGCATAGCCAGCCTTCGAGACGTGTTTGATCTTTCCTGTTTTTTCAGTTCCTTTTTTTACGTTTTTCTCCTGTACCTTTCTGATATTTCCCGTTCTTCCCTTTACTTGTCTTTGCTTTCCGTTTCTTGTCTTTACTTTTTCATGTTCTATTCTTGCGTTTCAGCTGACCAAGAACTGCCAAGTTGCAGAGCCCCAAAGCTCCACATATCGAGTTTGGTTGTAGCAGACTTGGCAAACACTTGATGAATATGGCCCTGAGGTCATTTCGTACCTCAGCTCATGGGCGGACGCGCCAAAGCCCAAAGAAAGAGAGGATCTCTTTGCGAAGCCATTGACTTCAATTCAGAATCTTCCGATCATGCAATGTCTTCCAGCAATTTGTCAGGAGGTCTGCAATTCTATCCTAGACTTGGTAGCAAAGCATCAGGCAAACAGTCGAACGAATATGGGGCGGATTGCTGCAATGCTATCACCGTCACGCTTGCAATGTCACTTCCCTCGAATTCGAGACAGGATGCCCGCCCTCCTTGAAGAGCTTCATATCCTGCAAATGGGTTTTTGAAGATGGAATGGAATCACACATCGCCCAACATGTCCCAAATGCCCCTGGCTATCTACTTGACACGACAGATCACGTGGGCCCAGAGGCTAGGAAGCACAGGACACCTCATAACTCAGAAAATAGCTCGCGGGGCGAGACTAAGAGTATCAGAAGATAAGATTAGAATGACCCGCTGTCATAGAATGTGCACTGTACACTATGGCGACGATTGACAGGTATGAACAACGAAAGTCTGCTGCCTATCGGACCGATCAAAATCTGGTTCAAAACACCCCCGTCACTACCGTCCTTTTAATACACTACTCTAAACTCTAAGAGTCTAATACTATGTACTATGTGATCACTATGTGTATATGCTGTAGATTGTGTCATATCGTCACAGATCCTGACACGGGGACCCCCAATCTAACGAACACTTCAACACAGCTCCGAAAAGGTGGAGAGCCTGGAAGGCCTCCAAAACCAGTCTTTGAACCTCCCTGCCGTCCCTGCCTCCTTGGTCAGCTTGAGGTTGTAGGTCGGCTTTCCACCAGGATAGCATGAACAGTAGTGCTTGAAGCTGGCATCGCGAGCTCCAGTCAAAGGTTCGTCTTTGTCTTTGTCCATCCTGGGAGATAGGAAATCAATGGAAATCAGCACACAACTTCCACAGGTGGCACTGTCTTTTTGAATGACTTTCACAAGCTGAGGAAAGAGTCTGCGCTGCATCATCCCATGGCTCAATCTTCCATCCTCTTGCTGCGAAGGCATACCTTGAACAGAAGAGTTTTTGGAAAACAGTAGTGCCATGGAAAGGATAAAGAAACGGGGAAAAAGACATTAAAAATAAGCTATATAAAGATGACTTAAAATGCAAATAAATGATTCTTAAATTTGTTGACATCCCTGACGCTAAAACAAATCTATATAGGAAGCAGAATGCAAATGGCTCCTGTCATGGCAGAATTCCCCTAAATGTCTTTATTTTCAGTGGGGAAGGGCTGAAGTTTGGAAATAAAACTGCTTGGCAGTACGAAGGTTCTGCATCGCAAAGTCTGAGGAGAAGATTTCCTTGCTCAGCTTCTCGCCTGCAGCCGCACTGGTCAAGGACTCGAAAAGACAGGCCCTCTTCTGCACACAACAGCGTGCTACGGAAGGCTCTAATTCTTGGACTTGCAAGCTCAGGAAATTGATGGAAATTGTGGATACCCTGCAAACTGTCTGCTCTCAGAAAAGCCCTTTTGCACAGGCTCGGCCTAAGTAGTTCCAGTCCAACTTCATCATAGTTTCATCCGAAAGTGCGTCCTTGAACTCCAATTTGTAAACTTCTCAGGCAAGTCAGTGATGGCAAAAACTCAACAATCTCAAATTTGCTGATTTGATGTAACACTCAGGGCTCTGTGGAAGATTTTACCCACTACTGGCAACCGGCAACCATTGTTGATTGTGCAAATGTCCATTGGTGAGAAAGAAAAGCAGAAAGATTGAAAAACCTCGAGAGCAGCGCGCTTTCACAAAGCTTGTCAACACCAGCCTTTTGACTGAGTCCCAGGTTTCTGGATATCGATCCAAGTGTCAAGGATGGCCTCCCGCTTGAAATAAGCTCCGCCGCAAAGACCCGAGGACATGCTGCGCCTCGGATTCTGATACGCTCTCCCCAGACTTTCTCCACTTCCGCCCCCTCATCCATACAAAGACTTCAAAAAGTTCTGCGCTGATTATATAGATTGTGCACTCTGCTCAATCATATCATATTAGTATAGTTTGCCCTCAGCATCCCAGGCATACCTGAGCATCCCAAACGTTGTCCACTTGAATTTGGGATTTCGCTCTCGGGCCATCTTTTCCTTAGCAAATTCACAGTTTCTTAGTCGCAAGTGCCTCTGCAACAAGAACTGCTTGGACCATCGGTACCTAGATTCAGCCATATGACGGTAGAGCAAGTGCATTTTGACCATTTTGCCAAATTTTCTAAGTTTCCAACGACATACTTCACCAATCCAAATGAACGGCCAGTCCTCGAAACCACAGGATCAACGTAGCTCTGGAACCTAGCTTCACCACCCTGCACACTTAGCAAACTTACATCTTATATCATCTTATGAGGACCCAAGCAGCATATATATGATACATCTACAGTATTCTACAGTCAGTATATACATCTCCACTTCTTAATCTGCATCTTCTGCTACCAGTAGCAGCAGCACTGGATCACATTAAGCGTAAAGGAAACCCAGCAAGCAAAGTATTCTGTCTGCAGTCCGATAGACACAAGCAAACCACCCACATCTGCTGGAGGTGGACGCTTGATGTAGCTGTGCCTGCTGGCTGCCAAACAAGTGCAACCAACAACTTTCTCATTTGACATGTGACCATAGAATGCCCATGATAACGCGTGTTTGACTTTCTGGCCATAAGAGCGACAGAGTGATATGACTGGCTTGCTGCAAAAGGGCACAGTATTGTCGGGCTCCAACATAATGACGTACTTAGTACCGAGGCCTTGGCATTCATTGGTGTGTTTTCATACGTCGTCTCCTCTTTCTGCCGTATCACACAGTAGCGACCCACAGCATGCAATCTCAACCCCTTCAGAAATGGAGGGGGGCTGACGGTTTACCATCCTAATCCGCGTCTGAGCCAAATAAAACTTCATAAAACTTCGCACACTGCCGACCACCTCCTTCCAAGTCAAACGGCTCAGTGCAGCATCATATAAGCGTCTGAAGAAAGGCCACGGATGCCATCGATCATTCCTAGGTACAGCCATGGCTGAATTGTGCTCGGTTGATATTTCGACGACTTGAAGGGCAATCTACCATGACACCAAGCGGACGAGAGGCGCTGGGGGACATAGAACAAAAGTGCAGCCCTCCTGCCAATGCACAACACCCTGTAAGTTCATTCAATCATTTAACAATTTCAACCGTGCCGGCGAGAATGCATGAGAATGCTGTGACTGCTATACTTGTCTCACCTCAGCCAGGCCTGCGCACACAAGGCACTGAAGTCCAGGCCACCATCGCTCATCACATAGATCCTCAGCGTGAGATGTTTGCTGGGCATGCCCACGATTCAGCCTGACTTGCGAGATCTTGTAACCCTGAAATTGGAGTCGCGCAAGCCTGGGGTATGAATATAAATACCATTCCAAGCAATACTCGCAATACTGCATGTGCATGGAGAAACTGATTCATATCAACCTTGGGACGGAAAGGAATGCTGATGCATGTCCAAGTGACGGTGATTCTGGGAAGAACTTCTTGACCTCCCGCACCTTCAAAGTCAGATTCAATATTCAACTTCCTTGGGCTTGTGAACCCAAGGAACTGCAGGATCAGCGATTCTGATTCTGATGACTGGACGTTAGAAGCGTAGAAGAAAGCCATGGGCTGCTTTGGTCGGAATCTTGGGGTACAGGGAAAAGATGCAGCACCTGATATATGACTGCCGCAGGATCGCCGTAGACGTGCAAGTAAAAGCCGTACCTGGAGCTGGAAGTAGTCTTGCTAAGCTCTGCTTAGTTTCACTGATGTTCACCTGTTCTCTGGTTGCTACTTGTCTGAATGGAAACATCGCCGGGCATGCGAGAAATTGATTTTTTGAAACTCAAAGCTCTCTTGCGGTTTTTGGAGCTCATACCATAGAACGAGTCCTCCTGAGAATATGCCGCTTGGCTTTGCCAAGGGCGCAGGAGTTGCTATGACCAATGCTGTGACAGTGGAGACTGCCTCCAGCTCCACTGGTGGCGGATGCATTCTAAGAGCACACAAACATCTGCTATAAAATGTATGCAATCAAGTGTGTATGATGCTAAGATTTGAGCAAATGAGATCTGGCGAGTGTTGACCAAAACCAGATAATAAATAAATCACGCAATCATATGCAGTAGACTTGCACATACATCATAAACCCACATACACCATATATGTAGTATATATATATATATATACGTTCAACAAATTTCTTTCAGCATCGTCTCTGGCTGTCCACAGTTTTCCTAAACTTGAACTACTGGACACCTCACACGTGGTCAAATTTCGTGAAACTTCTGTCTGCTTCAGCGATGCGTAAGCAATGTCGCACACTTGGGACACTGGAAAAACGAAAGAGAGACACCTCGGCTTATCAGGCTGAGGGAGGCGGCAAATTCGAAACGATGTCTCACGCGCATAAAGGACTTGAAATATGGGTCAGGTTCAAGGTCTACTGTCTACAAATGGCTCTGTCACGTATCATCTGATCTGGAACAAACCATAATTTGCCAAAATGACTTCCCCCTGGCATTATTCTTACATTTCCATGTATTTCCCTAGTTCTGCTCATACTTCACTCTCCTATAGGAAAGGCAGCACCGAAATGTGAAACAAGGCAGAGGTATAACAAGGCTGGTAGCATTCGGCCAAGAAATCTGTCCTGAAAAAAACATACAGTAAAAAATGGCAAGCACTGTATGACTATTTGATACTATTTGTCATTCGCAGGGAAACAGCCTGGGGCGTCACCTGCCATCGAGCTGAGCACCGTTCAACCATGTCGTATGATGTAGCCAAGTTGCTCATGAATCCGTACCCCATATTCCACCACCAGCTCCATTGTTCATCCGGTAGGACGGACGCTTGGCTTTGGAGAGTGGCTCCGACTGGTGAATCGATCGCCTGCAGGGTCAAACACTGTGTGAGCAGTTTCTCCCGTCTCTGCCCTTTTATTATCGGTAATTGCAGGTGGCCCACAGTGCCACAGCAGAAGGTGTGACAGGGCCAATCATATGTAGCACAACGAGACTACTAGTGTGAAAGCTTGGAAGCAACTCAAACCTCAAGCAACAAAGGCTGGAAATATTTCAGCACAGAGAAGTCCCGTGAACTATGTATGCATATTTTCACAATTCAAGCAACTATATGGCGTTCTTTAGGTGCATGCGTGTTTGGGGACGCTATCTGTACCCTCATCAACGCAGACTTTCAAAGGTTTTCGAATGTTTTCAATGGGTCCGGCCTTCGAGGCGGATTTGAATGACTTGGGTTTCTGTCTTTACTGACTTGTCTTGAGAAGCTGCTTGTCGGGTCTGGGCTGACTGGTGAAAGGCTTATCGTCGAGGCCGAGCTGAGGCGAGACCTCAAGGCATTCCAGCGCAGGCATAAAGCAATGTTTTTAACTGCAAAACTACAGTTTTTTTGTTTTTTATGTTGTTTTATAATTTTATAGTATAATTATAGCTTCTCCCATTGCGATATGGACTCACAAGGGTTCCTGAAACTAAATACAACCATCTGTTGGAATATGGAAATACATAGCTGCGAGGCCAAAGCATACATGGTACTAATTGTAGATTGTGATTGAATAATTGCTTTCTACACAAAGACCGTTATGCCATTATGCATGTATATACATACGCAAATAAAGTGGGGGCAGATCATATTAAAATGAATTAATGCATATACATATTCAACGTATTCAACATATATCATGTAAAATATGAAAACATAGGTCATTTGTTGCAGCTGAGACTGAAACACTCAACTTGTCAGTTTCAGTTCCGGACCTTGCAGCATCAGGTGCGCTAAGCTGATTCCAACTAGTGGCATTGTAGGCCCCAAGGCACTCCTAGCAAATGCCCAAATGCAAGCTTCACGTCCCACAGCTTGGTGCCTATATATCCTCTATATATATATATAAATATATTTATATTTATCCTATAATATATCCTATATCGATCTATATCGTTATTTTTTGCAGTTCTGCTCTTTTCCGATTGCAAAAATGGCGGACAAAGTTTGCCTGCCTGCAGTACCGCCTCGGCTTTCGCCGCAGCTTGCCGATGGGCTCTCTCGAAGGACATCTTTAGGATCATGTCAAACGTCCCCGCATAGACCTAGACTGCGAGCGAGTGCTCCATTCGAGCAGCGCTGTGAGCAACAGGAGTTTGTATCTAGCGCATAGTTCATATCGATGTGTGTGTGTGTGTGGTGTGTGTCTGTGTGCTTGCCTCCAAAAACCTGAAAAATCAATCAGGGATGCTGATGCAGACTTTGACCAAACCAAATTGAATTCCGACTTTTTGCCAATGGAAATGAACATCATAAATATGCTCGCATGGCGCAGTGTGGCCCCAAGAGAACCCGTGAGCACTCTGAATCAGGCTGGGCTTCGCCATGGTTGAAAACTGGCGCAACTTACCCGCTAGATTACCCAATAGGTGCAACAAGTTAAAGTGATTGAATCCCCATGTGCCTCCATCGCATGTGAAGCTGCTGCCTTTACCTGGTACCAAAGTTTCATGCGTCTCAACTCTTAGGCATGAGCTCTGAAAGTGTATTCACAGCAAATGTGTAAAGGCCAGGATATAGCAATGGCCTCGTCGTCGTGATGATCGGGGTGAATGATCCGGTCCAAAAAACCGTGGATACCTGCAAGCAATGGAAAGGAACAAGTTGATCCGGACGAAAGTCAACTGGAGAACTACGTAGGCAAATGATGGCAAATGTATTTTTGAACACGGTTCTACGTTCTGATCCGCATCTCCTGCAAGCTGCGGTGCTACTATTCCGGATGAGTTATGAACTATATACTGCACTCCACCTGATCAAAAAGCAGAATTCTGAACTGAGGATTCTTCCGCCGCTTACTTTTATCAATGCAACTGAGCTTCCTGAGCCGTAGCTTCGCCGCCGTTCTTTGGTAGGTTGAGCTTCTCGGGCTTCTCGCTCTTTCTGCTCTTTGGCTTCGAAATAGTTGCGTTGCTCCAGCTCTCGCTCTCGAAGCTGAAGCTGCTCTCGAAGCTGGAGCTGCTCGAGCTCGAGTTGCTTGATCTCGAGCTGCTTGAGCTCAAGCTGCTTGGCAGTTGGGACACGTGAGCCATTTCGCCGTACCTCCTGTGAGCCGCGCTCCTCCTTCAGTTGCAAAAAGCCGGACCTGGAAGCCCGATCGAAACTACCTTCCGACGGAACCCAAATGCACACGATAATAATTTGCTTACAATAGATCAATAGGACATGCCACCGTTGACAACTGCAGGACCGCAAGACATTGCCAGATAATGCAGGTCAACCACAAAGATCCTATTATAGCTCAATCATAAGTTGATCAAAGCCCTCCCGCGCTTTAAAACTAGCCGTGCCTGTAATGAAGGATCTACATGATAAGGGGCATGAAATTCAGCTGCAGCTAAGGGCTAAGGATGGTGGTGGATAGCATCGTGTTGATAGCCTTTTGCTATGTTTTGCTATCTTTTGTTCAAGCCTTCCTGGGTGGTCAGATTGGTGATTTCTGCGGTCGAAGTGACTCAAGCATAAGCATGCTTAGATCCCATGAATCGTAGCTAGCCCATACCGGTTGAAGTCACTGACGAAGCTCTGGTTTCCCATGCCGATTTGTAAACACAGGACTAAGACGGAGTAATCCTCTACTGGGCCTGGATGAGCACAACAATTTAGTATAATTCTATGAATCATTCACTAATTAATGAACAGGAATCAAAGGCATACAAAGAGGTGCACAACAGCTCTGTTGGGTCCAGCGGCTCAGATTTCTGCGGCTGCTCAATGTTACCCACCATTTCTGGTGTCCAGTTGTCCTCCAGAAGTTACACATTCGCAGAAATTCGCAGAATGCAAAACAAAAGACTCCTGATAACGGACAAAAGTTCTGCAAGTTCATTGCATAGAATGCTTGGATGTGCTTAGCTTACCGACTTGACTCTGAAGATAGCTGTCCTGAACAGTTGCCAGCGACTGTTTGTCCACTGCGGTCACTGATCCGTAAGCTTCCGTTCGTTGTGGCGTCGCCTGCAGACTGGACTCATGCAACACGTTGCCACAGGATTGATTCTAGAAGCCCTATCTGACTGACTAAACATGCAGGGTGCGCGTGGCATAGGCAAAAATACAGTATTGGTCCCATATTCGGAGTCTTTCCTGTAATGCGGCCTGCTGACATGACCACAACAATTATGTCACATTCATATTATGTCATATTGGTCACATTCCTACATAGGGCCTGAGTCTCAGCTAGCTCACGAGCGACGGCGAAGTTGTTCTCCTTCACTCCATCTGCATCAATGACTTCGATCGATTCCGATGATGACATTGCCAATCTTTCCTTTCCCATGCGCTCGCATAAATCATCCAGACGCAAAGCCAGCTGGGAGTACTGGAATTGGGACAGCCTGATTATCTCCTGAAGCCGGGGACAATCTCCTAACTACCTATTGGACATCAAAAAACAGCTGTTGAAATGACTAGTGACTAGGCCATGTTCATTGCGCAACCTCCGATCAGTCATGCTTGAAAACGACTCATGGGCTGGAAGGCTGCTCTCTCTTTGCACGATTTCAGAATTGATCAGAATGGTATGCTTCTGAACCAGAGAAGTGCCCACATGTGCCCACAGTCCACACTGCCAATCCTCCTGTTGCTGCAGGGCGACCATCATATTGTACTTCACAAAACCTTGGAGTTTCCGATGATGAACACAGCAGCAAATGCTTCTCGAGGTGGGGAAAAGAGACTGCAACCAACTGCAACCACTTCCCCTTACAAACTTATTAAGATTCAATGCTCATTTGCCTAGCCCTAATATGAGCACTCCCACTTGGAGGCAAGCTTCTCCCAGCTCTGCTGGCACTGAGACGTACTGAGAAGTTTCACCTGTTACTTGCACATTAGATCTCTAACAGCCCTGTTCCAAACCAACGGCTGTGCCTTGCAAAGCCTCAGATACTATGTACAATCCTCATACAGCTCGCTGCAAGCTGGGGCGGGTGGCCACCACCCATGCATGGAGATAATACTGAACAATGTGTGAATTTGAGCAATTATCAATTATGTTCGGTTTCTGAGGTATTCGTAACAGATTTTTATATAAGTATATATATATGTACATATTTATGCATGTAGATCTTCAATCACGAGCAACTTCACTTCCTGAAGTGTCTTCAGTCTTTCACGCCTGGCACAGCAGCCAAGACACGTGGAGCGGTTTTGGACTCGCGGACCCAACCTGATTTTTTCAGACTCTCGTTATCAAGGATTCAAGATGATTCAAGCCTCTGTATGCCTCTGAAAGCAGCTTACAGTGTACAACACAGCAGTACAGTATCTTGTATAGTGTGACCATATGGCATTCAAAGAGCCCCTGAATTTTGGCGGCCATGGGCGTGAAGTAGTGAAGACTTGGACGCTGACAGCAACGCACGTCGACGTAGGTTGCTCAGAACAAGATCAACGCTTAGATATTGCTGACAGCACTATGCAAATACATCTAATCCTAGTATGTCCTGGTTTGCTAAACACTGTGAATAGTAAACCATAGTAAACCCATCTCTGATGGTCCAAAAATTGCATAGAAAGCCTTCAAAACATACATAATATATACATAATATATCATAATATTACAACCGAATGTGGCACTCTTGGAAGCGATGCAACATGCTGCAACATGGTGCAACCAGGCAGCGGCTGAGTGGTGCTATGAACTCTTGCGCCTCTATTGCCCCTGAGCCATCTGAATCGATCATGTCGAAGAGCTGCTGCAGGTCCACCTGGGGAAAGATCAATGAAGATCAAGTAAAAATAGTGAAACCTAATGAAAAATACTGAAAAGTGATACTGGACATTCAAATGCACGCCAAGAATTGTAAGAATCCGCACCTCATCGATATCCATAACTCTGAGCCGACTTTGAAACTCGGGATCTCGACCTCAAGTAATTCCACGCCGAAACTGCTGTCACTCTTGAAAAAAGTTCGTTCAATGTATTTTGTCCGTCTACCATTCACCGTTTGTCATGTTCATGAAAACAGCCCTTCACTCCTTAGACTATCTTTATTTTACATTCCTGTGTGAGATGGCATTCAAGAACTTTGTGGAGGCTATCTGCGATTCCCCAACTATTCATGATTCACAGTACATTGACAGAATGGAACACATCTTCGAACGCCAAAATCACGTCGTGCTGCGGGCTCCATCCATTAGGTCTTGAAGAGTGAGCTCGCCATTACCCGATTTGTCCAAACGGTTAAAAATCTTCTCCAAGAACTTCCTGCAGGCCAATCAGCAAAATCAGAATTACCGCCATGCAATGTCTGCAATCATGCACCGTCACTCCGAACAGCTTTCAACACCACAGACTGCAAACACTCTTTGCTTACAACCTAGGGCCCTATTTGGGAAGACCTAGGCGGGAAAATACAGTATTAAATTGTTCATATCTTTTATATTTTATTTCGAGACCTATATAATTTTTGTTGTGCGGGTTCGTGCTGCGGCAAGTGGCCCTATGAGAAGAATATCTAGGCCCAGGCCAAATATACGATGAATGTGATGGGCCTGGGTCCGAGGTGCAAAGAAAATAGAAAAAACCATCCGAAGGAACAGAATGAAAATGACCCTTCACCGACAGTATGCCAACAAAATACCAGTGTTTTTTTTCACGAGGGGAAAGTTGAGAAGATACCTTGGGACCCTTGGCCCATCCAAAACCAACGGTATGGAATGATGACATGCTAAAATCAAAATTTTGGGTGGTCTGCCGCAGTCTCCAACACAGTAGCGCCACAATGTTCACGCCTGTCTCTTTTGAGGTTGTGATCCAACCTGTTTGGCTCGTGAAACTGACATGTTCAAAGCGATACGAAATCTGACACCAATATTACTTCACGTTGAGCACCTCAGCTCCTCCGAACCGTAATTTTCAAATAAACAGTTTACTGTAAACTGATGTATGGAAGCAATCATTTTCAATGGACCCGAAGAAAATATGGGCAATCTTCTGTCGAGCTATATTGCTGCCGTGTGGCTCTTCCGCTAAATTCATCACGTCACTTTCGCGCACTTCAGCAAAAGTGTCGACTACAACGGCTACCTCGATCCCAACCGAAACCCAACCCAACAAACCATTCAAAAAGGAGAAGCATAGCACAGAAGCCTACCAGTGCCCGGAGAAGCCGGGGTTCAGGCGTATACGCCGACGATCAGTTGCAAGAAAAAATTGTCTATCAAATTGTCACAAAGGAACCCAGAAGGACAACAACAACAACAACAACAACAACAAAACCCAACAACCAAGAATCAACAACCAAGAACCAACACCCAAGAACCAACAACCAAGAACCAACAACCAACAACCAACAACCCACAACCAACAACAACAACCACAACAACAACAACAACAACAAAACCCAACAAC
>DF241305.1:10000-15698 GCA_000507305.1 Breviolum minutum Mf 1.05b.01 | reverse complement strand
CAACAACAACAACAACAACAACAACCAACAACAACACCCAACAACCAACAACCAAGAACCAAGAACCAACAAACAACAACCACAAAGAATCACAACCAACAGGCCAACAGCAACCAATAACTACCAATCACAACAACCAACACGACACAGCAACGGCATGATACCTTAACAACCACCAGGACCACCACCATCACCATCACCACCACCACCACCACCACCACCAACAACAACAACAACAACAACAACCACAACAACCACAACCACAACCACAACCACAACCACAACCACAACCACAACCACAACCACAACAACAACCACAACAACCATCACAACAACCAACGACGCCCGCAGTCACTCACACTCTACAAAACAACAGACAAACCCATCACAAGGAGCACCCACATGCACACAATGACCATGAAAGCCACCCCTCCATGACAGCGATTGCATCATCCAAATGCATGGAGTGCCGTATGGCAAAGAATCACACGACATATTCATGGCTGACTGGTCGGTATCAAGTCATGTATATTTGCTTTTGTTCTGTAGGAAGCATGGTACGCAGCGTCTCCGTTTCACAACATCCATGCCTTTTCGATGCACGTCACATGCTTTGCGAGAATCACATTAATCAAACGTCTGCCAGTCACAAACTGATGCACGGAACAAGTGAAGTGGGATGCATGCGCCCCAAAGACCCGTTTCCAAACGACAACATGCAATGGAGCCCGCATGCACATACATGTATCATGTCAAACCGTCAATGAAAAAGCTACAAACACATGAAATGTCCGTTCCAACAAGCGGAACAACCCGTAGGATTGCGCAAAACACGCGGCATCCATGCGACAGCAGCAAGCATGAAACGTATATTTATATTTCAGTGCGCGGAGCAAGCGACTCTACTCTCAACTACTCGATTCTCAGCTACTCTGCTCTCAGCTACTCTGTCTCAGCTGCACACTACTCTCAGCTACTCTCTGCTCTCAGCTAGTACTCTCTGCTACTATCTACTTTCAACTACTCACTCTCAGCCACTCTTCTCTCAGCCACTCTTCTCTCAGCCGCTCTACTCTCAGCTACTCTCCATTCTCAGCTACTCTCTACTCTTAGCTACCCTACTCTCAGCTACTCTACTCCCAGGTACTCTACTCCCTGCTACTTCATTTTCTAGTATTAAGTGGACAGAGTCCGTATACGGGTGTTTTCCGGCTATCGAACGAATAGTTCCCGACAGTTACAGGTTTTTGACCCCCTTTCATCCCCTTTCTATTTAAGGGGGTCTTGGATGGTGATCTGGCAATTGGCAAGGGCCTCAAGTTTGTTGCGAAAATATGCAAGGAAAATGGGAAAACATGTTTTGCTCTCGATCTCTCTCTCTCTCTCTCTCTCGTTTCAGTGTTAGCTAGCTCACTACGACAAGAAGTTTTTTCTTGATTCCGCGGAGCTCCATCAATGGCTGATGCTGACGTGCATGCCAAGGTGCAATCATATTGAGGACACCAAAAACGAGCGTCAATAAGGAACCACAGAAAATTATGGCCGTCCAAGGGTATTCTTCAATCACCTCGGGAAAAAGAAAAACCATGCCAGACTTAACAAAGGCACTGGACTTTTTCCAGGCACATGTCTCAAGTTTTCATTTCAAGATCTCCGCCTCCCCGCCTCTACACTGTTTCCTCTAACAAGGTTGCTGCGCTTGTCTGCCCCTTGCATCCCTCTGCATACTGACGTTCGTAAGACTTGGGGACAGTGCGCCCCTTCTACTAGAAGCACGTGTTTGTGGGTTTTGCTCAGGTTTGTCCTCCGAATATTTCGGCTCAGGGATCAAAACATAATTCGCAAAAACTAATCAGTAGCAAATGCAACCCTCCATCCCAAATTGCACAGACCTACTCCAGAAATTTGTGTGTTCACCATAAACAAATGCCCCTGCTTTTTCCCGCCCATCAAGATTCATCGAGTGCAATACACACACATGGTCCCGGTGGTCCCCGCTATGGTGTATTGCTTATGTTGATTTTGTTTTTGTTGTTGTTGTTGTTGTTGTTGTTGTTGTTGTTCTTGTTATTTGTTTTTGGTTGTTGTTGTTGTTGTTGTTGTTGTTGTTGTTGTTGTTCTTGTTCTTGTTCTTGTTGTTGTTGTTGTTTCTGTTATTTTTCGTTGTTCTTGTTATTTTTTGTTGTTCTTGATGTTTTTTGTTGTTTTTGTTGTTGTTGTCGTTGTTGTTGTTGTGGTTGTTGTGGTTGTTGTGGTTGTTGCTGTTGTTGTTGTTGTTGTTGTTGTTGTTCTTGTTATTTTTTGTTGTTGTTGTTGTTGTTGTTGTTGCTTTGCTGTTGAATCTGTCGAGCATGCCACTCTCAAGATCTAAAAGAGCTGGGAGGGGGGTTGGGGGGAGGGCGCAGTGCTTCCCCCCCAGGCTTCCCTGCTTCCTTCTTGCCTTCCCTCCTTCTCCTTCCTTTAACTTTGTTTTTGATCCTAATTATTTCTTTTTTGATGACAAATATTTTTATCGATGCCATTTAATTTTTGTTGATGCCTCTCCCAATATTTCATCATCCAGTCTGGAGAGTGTTTTTTTTCAACAACATTCCACAACACCAGGCTTAAAGCTATTGCTGAATCAGCATTTCTTGATCCTCGTGGAATAACTTTTTGATGCTCTGATTTTTTTTTGATCCCCCGCCCAGAAGCATGCCAACCGAGCGTAGATGTCTGGATGCATCAAGGCACCACCATATTTTCTGGACATGTGTTGCGAGTACTAGTAAGATGGTAAGATAATATCTATATATATACTTATACTAGCTACCAGTGAGATAGGACTTGCGGACCTATACATTGGGGCTATGTAGAACATCATGACTCAGGAGTTGTGTGAAAAACACCAGAAAAAGCACGAGAGATAGGTAGTGGCACAAAAGTTTCTGATCGATCATTCAATAAATCATTGACCCCCCTTTTGGCCTACTTATGAATGATGACTTAGGATTTCCGCCAGACTAGGTCAAACACATTGGGAAGAGTTCTTGAGCTGTGCCAGCGGCACGGTTCGATCAATTTTTTGTGCGCCGACAATTTTTTTTCGGGCTGTGCCAGCGGCACGGTTCGATCAAACATTTTTGCGCCGACATTTCTTTTTTACGTGCCAGCCCGACATACCTGACTCCGTAAACAAACGGCACGTTTGTTGTTCCACCTGCCCTCCGGTGTTTTTGCGCATGTTTTTCAATCTTATTTCTCTGCTGTTCAGGAATATGTAAGTAATGCATGCGTGGATAGAAGTACATTATACATATTACATATCAGTATCAATGTACTGTAGAGTATCAATATTGTTTTTTCCGATTCCACCCAGCACACCTGCCCAACAAAAGACAAACACCGAGGATTTGAAAAACATACCCCAAAAGCACCAAACTCCTTAGTCATGTGTTTGGCTTAAAAAAAATGATTTTCTCCAGATTTCTGTCAAATGGGATAGTAGTTGGCCTGTTTTCAAAAATATGCTCCCTGGGATCGCCCAAATTGGTTCCTTACCAGCTTCAAAATGTCGATGCACAGGGCAATTTTTTAGTATAGAAAAAAAAAATCCAGTTTCGGGGGTTTTCTGTGATTTTGATACGTTTTCTTCTTTCAATTTTGCACTTTCGAGGATTTTGACACGTTTTCCTTTTTTCCTGGAATTTTGACAGCGTTTCCTATTGGTAAGTGATATTTCTATGAGACATCGACATGCAGACATGGATATGCAAATATGACTTGGGACTTGTAGGGAATGCCAGAGGAGTTTTCTGTGATTTTGATAGGTTTTCCTCTTTCAATTGTGATTGTCCTAGGCTTTTTGTAGGTGATTTTTCCCAGGATTTTGACAGGTTTTCCGATTGGCAAATGATATTTCTATGAGACATCGACATGCATACATGGATATGCAAATATGACTTGGGACTTGTAGGTGGGAGTGCCAGAGGAGGTTTCTGTGATTTTGCTACGTTTTCCTTTTTCAATTTTGCACTTTCTAGGATTTTGACAGGTTTTCCTTTTTGTAAGTGTTTTTCCTTGGATTTTGACAGGTTTTCCTATTGGTAAGTGATATTTCTATGAGACATCGACACGCAGACATGGATATGCAAATGTGACTTGGGACTTGTAGGTGGCAGTGTCAGAGGGGTTTTCTCTGATTTTGATACGTTTTCCTCTTTCAATTTTGCATTCGCGAGGATTTTGACAGGTTTTCCTTTTTGTAGGTGATTCTTGCCAGGATTTTGACCGGTTTTCCGATTGGCAAATGATATTTCTATGAGACATCGACATGCATACATGGATATGCAAATATGACTTGGGACTTGTAGGTGGGAGTGCCAGAGGAGGTTTCTGTGATTTTGCTACGTTTTCCTTTTTCAATTTTGCACTTTCTAGGATTTTGACAGGTTTTCCTTTTTGTAAGTGTTTTCCTTGGATTTTGACAGGTTTTCCTATTGGTAAGTGATATTTCTATGAGACATCGACATGCAGACATGGATATGCAAATGTGACTTGGGACTTGTAGGGGGGTGCCAGAGGGGATTTCTGTGATTTTGACACGTTTTCTTCTTTCAATTTTGCACGGTTTTCCTTTTTGCAAGCGATTTTCCTAAGATTTTGACAGGTTTTCCTATTGCCAAGTGATATTTCTGTGAGACATCGACATGCAGACATGGATAAACAAATGTGACTTGGGACTTGTAGGTGGGAGTGCCAGGGGGGTTTTCTGTGATTTTGGTACGTTTTCCTCTTTCAATTTTGGACTTTCGAGGATTTTGACAGGTTTTCCTTTGCGTATGTGATTTTCTTAGGATTTCGACAGCTTGGGACTTGTAGGTGGGAGTGCTAGAGGGGGTTCTGTGATTTTGATACGTTTTCTTCTTTGAATTTTGCACTTTCGAGGATGTTGACAGGTTTTCCTTTTTGTAGGGCATTTTTCCCAGGATTTTGATAGGTGACTTTTCTATGAGACATCGACATGCAGACATGGAAATGCAAACGTGACTTGGGACTTGCAGGTGGGAATGCCAGGAAGTTTGTTGTTGGTAGCCGATTAAATAGTATCACCTTCAACAAATGTCTCAGTACCGAGGCTGACAACTCCCATGTCATGCTGGTTCTGCTAGTTTTGGTGTTGTACTATAAAAGCTTGTGTCTCGGGATTTCGCACCATATAATCCTGAGTCTTGTGGACCCCCGCATCGGAAACAAAAAAACAATCGGTCCTCTCAAACAAATATGCACCATGTTGACTCAGGAGTTGTTCAGCTTTAGTCCCCAATCATTGAGAAGGGGTTTTGTGGCACCCCAGTCGATAAGATATCCGAAAACCTATGATTTAAAAAAGTTGCAAAACCAATGTCTCAGGATTATTGATGTGCCGGTGTTGTTCGGGGACTCCCATCACACCGGTCAGTAGTATACATTAGTTTTAAATTCTCGTGTGCCTTCTACAAGTGCATGGTATGTTCAAAGCTGTGGAGACACAACTTTATCCGTAAATTTCCCCTCCTCGCTTCTCAACTGGTAGCTGGGACAATTGGAGTCATAGATTCATAGCTTCATTTAGTAAGCAAGTACTTTCCCTGAACCAGGCGCCTCCTACCGCCATACCTAGTGTGTGACGCATCAACCATGTGTTAATATATAAATAATGCAGTTATTAAATGTATAC
>DF241305.1:0-5000 GCA_000507305.1 Breviolum minutum Mf 1.05b.01 | reverse complement strand
CATCATCGTTTCGCTCTTCTGCCTGAGCTTGATCATTTTGAGAGCAAAAGAGTCAGGGTGCCTTGGGCCTTTGCTATGAGTCTTGTGATCATCAATATAAGATGCTGCAATCTTGCAGTTGTTTTTACATAATTTGCGTACGTTTGCGTGTTGAAAGGAACAAGGCAGAGCGAGAGAGAGAGAGAAACGCAAATTAGGAGCAAAAGGCCTAGATAGACTGACTGGCACTAGCTCTGTCGCAAAGTGGCCTTCTCCTTCTCTCGCACAAAGAAATGACCCATGCTCGGAGATCTCTTTCGCATTGGGGAATTCGCAGTGGAAATCGGACTTTTCAACCTGTTTCCCACACACGTGAAGAGGCAATGGCTTCATGTTGTCTCATGCTCTGCACCTCCCCAATCACGAGAAGGGAGCTTGGAGGGCTAATACGGCTAGCATGATTGAGAATTGACATTGAATTTACACTGCTTGCCTTGTGCACAATTCCTGCTCTTACATTCCTGGTACCATCCTGATCATCTCGCAATTCATACCGGTGACGAAATTGATGAAAAACTGATGGACTCTTCTGCACCTCTCGGTGGTCATGCTCTGGGTTGGATCCACCTCCCACGTGGTGGGAAGGGTCGGAAAAGTTGCCTGAACAAAGCCAGAACATTCAAGTCTCAACAGATTTGGACTTGAATTTGACATGGCTACTGGCTCATGGACCTAGAAGGTGTGATTGACATTCAATGTGTTTGACATGCTTCTTTTGCGAGATGAGATGCAGAAATTTGATTTCATCTTGCTCGCAAAAAAGAAAAACGCGGCACTATACCCGTTGGCACTCCTTGGCATGCCGTGTCCAGCCTCGTGGGACACCTCCAAGTGGGACCTTCTTGCCCCCCTTGGCCGATCATCTGATTTCACTGAAATCTGCCTCTCCACACCCGAAGCTGGTTGTGGCTCTTGCGGGTCCTCCATGGTCCTAACAATCAGCCCTTTTCTGCATCAAAGCCAGATGGCTGCGAGCGAGGTAGTCATGGAAATCTTGGCTTGGGTTGGACATGGATTGGCATCCGTCCATTAATTGATAGATCAAATCTCATCGAGCCACTAGAAACGCTCTGAAAATACTTGAACCCTTGTAACATCGTAAGTGGCTTTGGCCTACGCAAGCAACTTGTTCATTTCAACTGATCGGTGCAAATGGACTGCTATTGGACGGTGAGAATTCCCGAATTTGAATAGATCATGCGTCCGCAATGCCGAATCTTGCTCTTCATGTGCACATGTGTTGCTGCTACTTCGTACACTTGCCTCCTGATACGGGATTCATATGTAGTCTCTACGTTGTTGCCTATGATGTATGAAGGCGTGACTAAAAAAAAGAATATTTAGACCCTCAGGCTACTTCACCATACTTCATCAAGTCAAGTCACTACCCTGAGATGAATCATTTTTCAATGCCTAAGTGATAGATTGGACTTGACACATCCTGGCACACAAACTCCAACACTTGCAGGGCACGGATCCTTCAGATTCGTGGGGGCAGTCCACTCTTCCACCTAGGTAATAATGGCTACTCATGACTCAATTCAGAAATGCATCATGAACTTGTCATTCTACAAACCGAAAAACAAGCATGCGGGGCCCGGGGACTGCTTTGCAAAGTCAACCAAGTAGACTAGCTGCATCACACCAAAAAGGCAATCGCAAAGCATGTTTGGCGTATAATTTTGTGGTGGCCTCTGGATCTTGCAGTGGAAGGATTCAGTGATTGATTGATTGATTGATTGATTGATTGATTGATTGATTGATTGATTGATTGATTGATTGATTGATTGATTGATTGATTGATCCCTCGTTGTTGCCCTTTGCAAAAGGTTTTACAAAGCCGTCACTCATGTGACAGATCGAAATTCTGCCTCCTGCCGGAGCATCCACAATCCGCACAGCTTGCACATACATACGATAGTACAGCAAGCTTGACTGGGAGACAAAAGAAACATCATCATGTGTGTATGTGTGTTGCCCCAGCTATTTTGCCTTGAAGTCCAAGCTGCAGTTGGCACACCGGCACGACCTTGCGCAAGTTCTGATGCAGCACTTCTCCCACTCGGCTTGGCCTGAATTTGGATGGGGAGAAGTAATCAAGTTGAAGCCATACAAACTGAACACCACAAGGAGAGACGAAGCAAAGACCGACCTCAAACTCCATGGACATCGGCAACATCGGTCTCATCTCTTCCGATCGAGGATTCCGAGACGGTATCCTAGGCAACAGAAGGCAGCTGCAGCTCTTTTCCTCACTGCCTGTCTAAATTGTTTCTTGGAATCGGAAGGTTCGGACTACTCCAAATATTCCCAAAATCACTTTGGAATCTTTTGGCTGTAGTGCAGTTCTGTAACAAATCTTGTGATCCTGGCACGTAACACATCAGGAAGCCAAGGTGCTCTCCCACAAAGTTGGGCATTCCATAGAAATACAGTAGGAGAAAGCCTGGAGACGAGAATGGAATGCTCTCTAACAGCTCCTGCTCGACAAAAAGCCACTGGCATGTGCTGTGAGGAAAGGAACGTTGCCTGTTTGCATGTGTTTGGTATTGCAAATTGTCTTCGCCGCTTGTGTCCAGGTCTGCTTTCTGCCCGTCTCACCACCCAGTTCTGCTTGCACCTGCTGAGCCAGGTAGAATGGAAAGGGTGAAAAAACTTGGCCGCCAAGGACTTTGCTTCTTCGGCATAGGCCATCAATATGCCTCAATTCAAGACACATCCCGCAAAAATTCAAGTCAGCCATCGTGCAGCAAGCCGGATCTCGTTCTCATGTCTTGCAAGAGCGACAGAAGGCTACCATGAGCTGATGTTCAGCCTCCTTTAGCTCTCCTGGGCCTTTCAAAATGTATTCTCTCTAACTATGGATGTTTGTGAAGGCATTTCACTTATTTCAGCGAGCATCAAGCTGAATAGCTGGATGATACCAAATCAAATTGCCATCAGGCAATTCTCCGTGCCCACATGCAGGCCGCAGGAAAGCGCAGTTTTGTGCCTGTCACATTTATTTATCTATATTTATACAATCTTATACATTTATAGATTCATTTCATATCAATTCATATCCTTTTAATGCACGTGCGACGTGAGAGATTTGACACAGGATGCCATCAGAAACGGATGGCAGGTCGGCTTTGTGGGCACCTCTGTTTTGCCTGACATGGGCATTCCCTGTTATGCAATTACAACAAATGTATTAAAATGTCCTTCAACTTCGGGTCCTGTGACTCCTAGAGATCCTTTTGACGGTTTATGTTTGCCTATCCTAGTAGTTCCCTGATACTCTTCCCTACTGTCAATGTCAATCAGGCCTACACATCTGGAGGCATCTGCTTGAGCCAGTTGCATGGCATCATTCTGGCACGTTCTCCTAGCAGGAGAGACAAGACCCAACAAACGAAGGTGTGAGTAGGTGCAATGTCCTGCATCCGGAATCGCAGGAAAAGATCCTGAACCTTCCTGGACTCTAAGCCTATTGCAATGATCAAAGTGTTCGCGTCGCTCTCGTGAATTGAATCTTCAAGACTTCAAACATCTCTGGATTGCTAAGCTTGGTATAGCTCGCTTCGGCTGCCAAATGCCACCGGTCCTGCTCTTTTCCGCGCTTGATTTCGTGTCCTCTTCCCTGTTTCTCATGGCCTGTCTCCGGCGGATCACAATCGCCTCAAAGCATTCATTCAACAATTAAACAGAGTCAAGCATAAAGGCGTCTAATTGCGTCTAACATCTAGGCAGTGCTCACTGTTTTCTACTTGAGGCGATGAACTTCTAGAGGAGGTCGCCGTGTAATGGGTTATTTTTTTGCAAACATTGAGTGCCGCTGACACCATAGGCCTTGGAAATAGGGTTGTTCATCCGTCATGAAATACACATTCTCCGAGAGAAGCTCTGCTTTGCAGAGCTTGCTTGACATTCCTGGAGATTGAAATTTGCTGTTTTCAATTGTCGTTGCGGGCACTGGCCATGCCATTCCTCTAGGACTGGACGTTCTTGTCTACTTTCACTCGCCGACCACAAGCCATGGTCACCATACATAAGCTTCGATCAGGTGTCTGGATGTGTCTGGATGTGTCCGGAACGCTTCCCTATACCGGTTTTGGTATAGTAGCAGAAAGATTGTTTGCGTGAGAAAAATTACAGAAATTATACAGTATACGCACCCATACGGCCATGTGAACATGAGCCAGCGACCATGCTGCAGTCTGCAGCGCAAACACTACCGTCTACGCAAAATGAGAGGAGTCAAGGTCCACACCAAGCCGAAGCAAGTTCTTAAACCGGGTGAATAAAACTAAACAATGCGCAACAATATATATATATATATATATGATTTTACAAATTCTACTCGTTGCCCGTTAATGATATTGTTGAAAATATCAACATAAATCTCATTCAATCACTGACCCACTCCGGCAGAAAGACTGCGCTTCCAAATCTCCGAGCTTCATCCGGCAACAGACTCCCTCCACCGGATTCCTACGTGCACAGAGTACAGCATCAGAAAATATTTGCCTTATGATATATTCCGTCAAGATTAAGATCACATAAAGGATGGAGTTTGTTGAAACAGAATATGATAGATAGCCATATCAAAGTGCAATCTGTTTCCATAAATATGAGAATGATCGTATGTCAAGTATATATATTTTGATACCGACCACAGTAAAGTAATCCAAAGAACATGTACCATATGGTGTTCCATGATAACTTCGGAGTGCAATGTGTACAAAATCCCTTCACCTATACCAAACCTAGCAATCTATCCATTGAAATCTCGCATTCACATACTCTCTATTTGGATCTGTTTGTATACGTATACCGTATACTGTATATACTTACGTCTAGGCTCGTAAGAGTGCCGCTTGGCATGGCCAGCTGCAATCGGTACGAGTACCGTATTGAGATACCTAGGCTGGATATCCTTCATATATATATATATAGATACATTGCGTATATATTATTAT
>DF241304.1:0-119884 GCA_000507305.1 Breviolum minutum Mf 1.05b.01 | reverse complement strand
TTATTTCTGGGTGGGGAATTTGTTTCTGGACGCGTCTTCCTTATTTCTGGGCGTGACTTCGTGTAGTTTTGGACGTGCCAATGTGTATTTCTTCTGTATTTCTTCTCGTGACGTTGTGTATTTCTGCACGTGACATTTATTTCTTCTCGTGACTTTGTCTATTTCTGCGCGCGTCTCTGGATGTGATTTGATCAGCAATTTCTTCGAGATATTGTGTTATTTCTTGCTTTTGTGATGTTAAATGACCACGGTATTTCTGGACACGTCTTCCTTATTTCTGGACACGTCTTCCTTATTTCTGGGCACGTAGGGNCACGTGACATTTATTTCTTCTCGTGACTTTGTCTATTTCTGCGCGCGTCTCTGGATGTGATTTGATCAGCAATTTCTTCGAGATATTGTGTTATTTCTTGCTTTTGTGATGTTAAATGACCACGGTATTTCTGGACACGTCTTCCTTATTTCTGGACACGTCTTCCTTATTTCTGGGCACGTAGGGCCCCCCCAACAACCATGGCTTTTCCTACTGAAAAATGATCATTGTGGGGTGTTTTGGGGGGTACCACCAATTTGAGGAAACACCCATTTGATGATTGGTTCATGGGAATAAACCTGTTTGGTTTTCCATATAATAATGTAATTATTTTCAGTGTTCCATACAATTTTCGGTTTTCCATATAACATTTGAGGGTTTTGAGAACTGGTTCATCAGGGTTGATGATTTAGGTCATGATGGGTATTAAAACATATTATAACTGAACTTAATTATAATACTTGGTACATTTTGATCCACATACTTTATATACATGTATATAGCAATGATAAATAATCCTCTAGCATGACACACCATCTACAATAAATCATCTACCATAATTTGGCTTTCACCAATCTAAGTTCTTAGCTTCTGCAAGGTTCCTCCTGAATCATTATGGGACCATGTGCAATTCCCAAACGATCCGGTATGCTTTAAGTGTAGGAACGGCCAACATAAACCAACAGAGGTTTTCCAGTGGCACCCATTTGCTTTCATGTTGGCATCGTTCTTAGAAACAATTCATCTATCATCCATAAAGAAAAAAACATCTTTCAACATATCTCAACGGCCTCTGACTTCGATCTTTTCGAAGGAAAAAAGCGGAGTAAGCTGTTGGATACCCTCCTGGCAACGGTCACATATCCTATGAAAGAGGAAAATCGACTACCCAGCTACCTTTAAATGGGATATGTGATCGTTCCCCTGGAGGGTACTTGGAGGATCATCCCAATTAGTAAGTGGTTAATAACCATGTTTAGTAAGTCCCCTAAGGATCGGGTTGTGGGACCCCTTCCAAATGGCCGAACTTCATGGCTTATTTTCATGGGGGTTGCATTTCTAACCATTGAACCAAGTCGTGGGATGATCCTCCAGGGGTACCCCATTTCCACCAGAATCCCGTGCTGCTGAGAAACTGAAAGTTATCAAAAGCTGCTCCATCTGAGCCCAAAGAGTCCTGAAAACCGCAGGCTCCAACAACAATCAAAAAATATCAAAAAGTGTTGATATCTCTCCTTTAAAACGTTTGAAAAGCACATTTAAAAATATCAATATAATAATAATAATAATGATAATAATAATAATACACATTATAATATCACAAACTAATCATCAAGTTCCAGTACTATAGATACAAAGTTTCTATGATACAAACAACCTAATGTTCCGTTCCAGAAAAGGAGCCAAAAGTTGTTTTGCTGAACCTATATCATGTTTCAAGGAGTCTAAGGTAAACCATCCGAGGACTCCACCCCTCCCAGCGATTTTCTCAACTCTGAGCGGTTGTCTTTCATCGCCTGGCAAACTGGGCAAAGGTCTGGGGGAGCCAGGGGAGCTTGCCATGTGACAGGTAAATGCATGATGGAATTCCCTGAATCATAGGATAATTTTTGGGGTTAGGACTGCTGAAACCCAACAAAAAACATCAGGTAGGGGCAAGTGCTGTAGTGTCAACATTCTCAAATTTAGAAAAACCTTCGCCTCCTTGCTGCTTCAAATTCTACAAGAATTGTACGCTTGCTGATACCTAGATACGTTTGGTAAGAACTACTCAATCAAACCAAAGTTTGAAAAAAAAAATGGAATTCAAAACAAAGGGCTGTTGGAAATTTGAATCGAATCATCTGCACACCTGGAAACAAACTTCAAAAAATCTACCAGCTCTGCCATCCGATGCAAAAAACCCCCCATCTACCGCAGGGTGTTGTCACCCAACCAACCGTTCGTCCTCCAAGAAGGCGCTTTGAGACATGCTCTGCGACAGCAAGGACTGGCGACCGGTTTTGGAAAAAGTCTATAACCCCCTGGGAATGGTAGCCACCCAAACCTGAAAAGTGGTGTTCATTGAAAATTTTCCAAGATCAGAATTGGTGGAATCAGTGGTTATTGAGTTTCCAAGGTTTGGTGTCCGAGTGGATCAGCCTTATGAAAGGGAGAGTACCTTTTCCAGCTACCAGGATTTTGGGGATATCTCGGTCTCCCGGATGAATTCATTTCAAAAAAAAACAAACCATGAATCAAAGTCATCATTCGGTGAGAATCAGAAAAATAAAGGGTGGGATCAAAACAAGTTCAATGATCTTTCATCATTGTAAAACATGCAACAAGTATCGAAACGAATCATCCAAAAGACATCCCGCATGGCGTTTAAAAGAGGATCGTTATCCAGTCAAAAATGCGATTGGAAATCAAACCTTTACCATTCTGGGAACTAACATATCCCATCCCTCATTTTTGATGTTGCACACCTCCTTATTGAGAGCTTCAACGACTTCACCGGTTTCAACACGGCCCCCCCCCCCACAAGCCAACATAAAAGGGACTCAAGAGTAAAATCCAGACTCCAAAAATCCGGACTCAACTAAGCAATTTTGAAAGGTTTTTTACATGTAAATTCCAGCGTACCAATCAAGTTGGATCAACTCCAACTCATCTGCATGTTTCTACTGCAATTTTGAAGAAGCTCTTTACAGCTTACAAATTTAGCCACCACTAGAAATTGCCAATTTATTGATTTTATTGGCTTCCAATCAATCCTCCTTGGAATGGGGCAAACATCTCCCATGCTCCACCCGAGACCCCCAGAATTTTGGTACTTTCGACCCCCAAGATGACCTCGGTCAATTTCTGTGCCCTGAACCACCAGGTTGGTGCAGACAACAAAGGATGGAAACTGATAATAGAAACAGAAGATTCTAGAAATGATGGAAGAAACTTGAAGAAATGTAAGAGGAAAATGCATGGATGCAGTGGATGCTTCAATAACTTGGAAGTCTTGGAGATTGCAACTGAACCAAATTTCAATAAACTTTGGATTTCATGTCACTCTGCCACACCAACGGGCCTTGTGAAATCAAAGGCTGTAAGACCTTGTGCCTGAAGGAAATGGAATCGGATTCGCCGCTTTCACGATGGAGGATGATGCTCCTGGTGTGATATGTCCTATGAAGTCTTCAAACTTTTGTCAAATTTGGATGAGGCTGGGCCTCCTTTAGGAGGTATTCAGCTCAAGAAAGTTCTTTCAATGTTTATCACAAAATCCCATCTGGAACTAGCATACCTTGGTTGGTACCAGTAACCCCCTCAAAACAGCTGGAAAATCCATACTTACATGAAAATGATTTGCAGACAAAGTGATTCTGTTGATGGCTGAAATCCTGCACCAGTTGATAGGTAGTTTATCCCATTATTTACAGGGTTATACATCCCAGGTGGTGCAGGATTTCTTCCCTCAACAGTTCTGTAATGTAATGTCTTCTGCAAACCCCCCTCGTTGCTTTTGGCTCCCGAACATTGGCAGCACTCGGATCAGCACGAGCTCGCAACAAGCGGTGAATCTGAGAGCCATAGACTTTATTTGAAAAAAAAATCATCGCCCTGACCTTTTCTAGTTGGTGGTTTCAACCCCAATTGTGAAATCTTGGTCAAATTTGCATCATGTATCTCTAGGTAGGGGTTAAAATAGAAATGTTTCAAACCACCTAGTTTTCAATGGATCATTTCCACATTTCCCCCTAACAAGGGTCACACCACAGCTGGGGTTTTTTCAGGATTTCTATGGTGCGCACCGGTGAGGTAACTTCGCTTTGGAATCCTTGGAAGATATCATATGTGATATACATATAAATAATATATAATATACGTAGATCTATGCATCATATCTTGTCTGATTTGAGTCAAGGGTACTGTTCAGCCCTTACTTTAATTGTGAATGCACCACCTTTGGTACTTCCACATACTTCTGCTACTCTAAACATGAGGCAAAAAATATATAGAAAAAATTACAAAACGAAAAACAGATTGAATGAATCACACAGTATCCAAACTTTTACAAACACCAATTTCCCCATCTGTTGTTCGCATGTGGTTTCCTATAGGTTTCTTATCAACCGCAGACGAAGCTCCCGAAAGATTTTTGCCTTTCCTCCTCCGGTGCCCCCCGTTCCAAAAGAAACAAGCAACGCACTCGGAATGACCTTCACCTCAGTGGGCAATTAAAAAAACCCTTTGGGCTCAACGGGTGGCAATCGAATGATGCCTGGACTTGACATTGAAGGGGGTTTTCCTATAGTTTTCCACATCATTCACTTACAGTATTGCTTGTTTGATGAGGTGTTTTTAGTCATGCCTCCAAAAAGCAAACATGACAAGATGGCGATGCCAAAATGGTCTCCAGATTCCAGATGGTATCCTTGTGTTTTTCATCCAAGGCAGACCGTGCTGTTCTTCTGGAATGCTGTGCTTCAGCATCCAATTCAACACCCGGCGGGAGCACCCGCTACACACACACTTGAGTTGTTGGTCAAATCTCACGCCAACAGAGTGGAAACCAAAATCTGTACAAAGCCTTTAAGCATATTTGAGCACGTACCGAAAACGTCAAGCAGTCAAGCAAAATGCATTGAGTATCATTGAGTATGGGGGTAGAGAAGCCATTGGATGGAAGGCTTATGGTCCGAGTGGGATTTCGGAACTTGCTCAAAGCTAAGCACAAGGGGGAAAATGGCGTCCACGGATCCGTCGCGCAGATCCATGACACACACACACACACACACACACCCCTTGCCCCCAAAATTTTACAGATGAAAAAGGCAGATGACTCATCGCCTCATCGCCTTGGATTGAAGGTAGCTTTCACCCTTCTCCAGGGTCGGCTGCCAGTGTCCACATTCACATGTTCTATGACTGGGGTTGACATGAAGGTAGGAGTCATGCCATCCACCTCGCAAGTGGAGACTGTTTGCACAACTTGACTTCAAGCCCCACATTCCAGGTCTATTGTTTACTATTGCAACTGCTGCACCTGAGTTTTCTGTGAGCCCAAAAGTTCAAGTGCACAAGCTGAATCAATCTTCACCATCTAAATCCGCTAAACGAGATCCTACAGCTTCAAAAAAAACACATGCAACCATCCGCCTCAACATTCCACTCCTCCACAACAATGCTCAATAGATTGTTCAGCACACCAATGCTAAAACCTGCCACAGTTTATTTCAAGTGACTTCTAGAATGCTGACTTCTAGCTGCAAGGACTTCTACATTGCGATATTCATCGATTTTCAAATGATTGCAGGTTTCTGATTGAAATCTTTCCAGCCTTGCATAGGGCATGTTGCATTGCCCACCCCAAAAGAAGAGTACTTCTGGCTGCCAACGTGTTTGCTCTCGGGGCAAGTCGTCCCAGTGTCTCCAGAAACAGGGCAAGTCCTGTACAAGCATTTTCAATGTACTTCCACAAGATTCGTTCATTCACCATAGACCACAACAGCTAGCCTGAAATTTGATGCAGCCGGTCCACCCGTCCTGGTTTCTTGGATCTTCATTTGAGCATGAAGTACTGAGACCGGAGCAGGACCGCCATCCCAAGCCGCAGAAGTGTCACGTTCTTTGTGCTTGTTAGAGATGATGTCGCTCAATCGGTGAGACATGAGCCGAAGCCGAAACCGAAAGCCGAAAGCCTAAAACCGAAAGCCGAAAGCGAGACGAATCCGAGTCCGAGCGAGTCTCTGCGGATCGGAACTCCAATCGGTCCTGTACCCAGGTCTAATTCCTCAATCCCAAAAATCAACTCTATATATGGGTGCCCGTTGCTGGCCAAAACATCCCCAAAATCGTGAAAATTCACGAAACAGTCTCAACATTTGTGGGAAACACGCTCCAGTAGTCACTCAGAAGAACTAAAAAGAACAATCCACATCCAGCCTTCTCAAACTGCATCGGGTTCGGCCACTCTTTCTTATTCAGCTGCACCCTGGACCCGAGAATTCAGCTTCAAGCTAGGATTACCAACTCATCCCCCAACAGTATGCAAAGATATGCAGACTAGAAACAGGCTGGGCATCACCACCACTCTGTTTCCAGCACCAATCTGCAAACCCTTGTATTCATCATCTTTCAGTGCCAAGTATGGCATCAAGAAAGGTGAGCTGGGTGGGTGAATGCGCAGCTCTTCGGCAATGACCTCCGGAAGTGTGCTGCGATTGTGGCGGATCTCCTTCAAGAGCTCTGGCTCTTGCGCCAAACGCACTATCACCCAGAAAGCTCCATTGGCCAATGACTGTCGTCCTAGAAAGAGGCTTGCCATGAGGTTGTGACGCAACTCTTTCTCCAGCTGCTCTTTCGTCATTTTCTTGGGCGCGTGCTGTCGAATGTAGTGGACAAAGCCATTCTTGCCCCCACGCCGCAACATGTCGTTGCAAAGACCTGCTAGCTTCTGTGTTTCTTCCCGTGATGGGCTGTGGAATGCATACATCCCACCAAAAGAGCTATTGGTGAGATCACAGTATTCACGGATAGTCCTTGGTGGTGCATGAAATGGAGAATCTGCACAAAAAAAAACATGTCAAGCAACAAGAGCTGCCGGCAGTTTTTAGACAAGGCTCATGCTGGACCCTAACTCAAAGTCGCTGATGAAACGAAGCTGTACGATGGCCACAACCTCTTGCAGCAAATCGAACAAATCACTGCTTGCGATCTTTGCGCCATTTACCTCGATTCGTTCTCGCAAAGACTTCTTGGCCAAGCAATGAATTTCATCCTGCAAGAAGAACCGATGATGAATTAAGCTGCCGAATCTTCTTAAGGCCAAAGGATACCATGAGAATCAATGAGATCTTGTCAAGCCTATTGCTAAGCTGCTGTTTCAATGGCATGTAAAATTAAAATAAAAAAATCTCAGCAGTGCAATTAATGTACAGTACTCCAGTACTCCTGTATCTTCTGGTCGTGAAACTTCCCCACGAAGGCCGTGAACAGGTCCTAAGAAGCTGGAAGCTGGGCTGGAAGCAACGGCAATTTGGGTTGCTCATTTGAGCCACGGAAAAAAAAAAGCCTGGTATACTTTCCATTAATACTGGTTGTTTAATGGGGATGCTGCAATGCTTATTTCATGGTTTGTGAGATGTTATTATAATCCCCACATAACTAGATAGTATGTAATCCCCTATACACCCTAAACAACCACGGGCCCTTTTTCCATTGTTCACTTGGGTTTCTGGCCATTTACTCAAGGTCCGAGGTGCCCTCTGTCTCTTGTGCACAGGTCCTGCCGGCTTGAACCAAATGGAAGATGCCTGAGGGCAACGAAGACCAAGACTGGGAAGTTTGCCAACTAAGATGGGGGTCCTATCCAACGAAAGCAGCTGTTTGTCATAGTGTTGATGGTTCAGAAATCCGGCGATCACCAGATATTGGAGTAGATCCCATTGTTCATGATGTGTGTTTCATAGATAACAGGTGGTTTTCTCGCCGGATTTCTGAACCATCACTGGTTGGCGGTTTCAACCCATCTGAAAAATATGATCGTCAAAATGGGTTCATCTTCCCCAAGTTTCGAGGTGAAAAAAATCTTTGAGTTGCCACCACCTGGGATGTATGAAACCCAAATGAAAAATTGGATCATCATCATCCTTGGTGAATCGCAGGATTTCTGCACCATCTACAGTATCATGTCATGGATCTGAATTTTTCCACCAAGCCACCAAGAATTCCTCCAAGAAAGGCTTCATCCCAGTGACCCAAGGGGAGGTGATGCATCCAGCTATGCAAGAATTCGCTGAGTCCTCGGTGAATCACATCTCCCTTTAAAAGCCGAAGGTCAAGGGCACCCAAACCAGGAAAACCCACGGGAAAATCATCAAAAATCCATCAAACAAACATGAAAACCATGGGAAAACCATCAACAACCATGAAAAAACCATCAAAAAACCCTGAAAAGACCATCAAAAACCATTGAAAAAAAAACACATGGAAACCAACCAATCAAAGTTCCAACCAAACAAACAAATCAACAAAACAGTACCCCAAAACTTGATTGCGAAATCTCAGAATCCAAAGGGTTTGTTCGCCGATACTTCTTGGAGCTGGCTATATGTGCTACCAAATCTTCTGCGTAAGGGAAGATCACATGGGGACCAACCAGTCCACCAACACGGAATTTGAGGTGTCGTAGGTCAGGCTCTGTGTCAAGTCGATCCAAGAATGCATGATGCAAACACGTCACCTCGTGTAAGCGAAAACAATCCAAACGGTCTTTGGAAAGTTTAGATTTAAAACCAGTTTGCCAGATGTTGCGATATTTCAGAAGGATACCCTTGTGATATGTTATGAAAGGGAGTTGAAGTCCGTTCATGACTCCATGACAGTTTTCTTCTGCACCATGTAATCCCTTTCTCCTTGCCAAGTGGGTTGCAAAATGCAATTGATTATTTAGAGGCATACAGTCGTACATCTATTTCTATCCACGCAGCTGCGACTATTATCTCTCCACTGCGAAAAGTGTCAAACATATCAAAGGTGATGAGAGAAAAATGTTCGTTACTATCTCTTGGACGTCTTGGTTGTCTCATTGTGGTAGTTTGTGTGTGCTACCGCAGGGCACAAGTCACTGGGTTCTTGCGTGTTCTTGCAAAGTATGTGACCAGCCCCATACGATCCATGCAAGAACGCCGTTCAGCATAAAAGCGGGCAGTTGCCAACCCTCCGCTCGTCAACATCATCGCCTGAATGGCGAAGCATTCGAGTCTCACCGGGGCCCAAAAAAAAATGGAGATCACACAAGGTCGACCCAAACTCACATACCCAAATTTTATGCCACCAGCGTTTTTTCATGTTCATGTTTTACTAGCATCTCAACTCTCAAATCAACGATGCAGAAAGACCTTTTGAAACTAAGACATCCTAAAAAGAGTCTGTCAAAAGACCATGAATTAGCCTCAGGTCCACCCATCTCAGGGTCTTTCGCAAATCTTCACTGGTTTTCGCACCTCCAAAACCACCATGATGCAAGTTCCAAGCTGGATCTTCACAAGACACTGACACTGGAGGCAGGGGTTTGAGCTGAAAATTCTTGAACTTCATGTATCCAATCATGGTGCCCAAGTTTTTTTCAAATATCCAATCAAAACAACTCATCCATTTCCTCTCGATGTGCCTTCCGGGGTTTTTAAAGCCTGGGGAGGGGATAAACAAACACCCTGGAGTCGATCCATGAAAAAGAAAGGAATAAAAAATGATCTGAACAACCTCATCCACCTCCATGGTTTGACATGGAGTTCCAGCCGCTTAATCTTCAGGGCTGTAACCGTTTAACCCCCCATTTCTTCCTTTCAATGAATCCTTTAAGCTCCCCATAGCTCCATTTATTTCCATAGGTATTTTTTCAAGGTCTGGAGCCTGGCAAAATGATGCATGAATTTTCCATGGTTGATGAAGAAAAATACAACGAATTCATTGATAAATCATTAATGTATGAATCATCAATCATCAAGTAATGTTGATAAACAACGAATCATTAATGTATTAATCATCAATTACAATCTCTACACATTTTTTAGTATCTTTTAGTATCCTTTACTATGCTTCCGTAATGGCGCATTGCTGTGTTTAACCACATGGCACATGTCACATGTATTCACATGTCACATTCTGCCGCTGAGGCGACGGACGGACAGCCAAGTGCAAGGCTGTGTTGCCATCACTGTTGCTTTGCTGAATGACCTGACGGAATGGGGAAACAAAAAAAAAAAAACGATATCTGGGCAAATTTAGGGTAAAAACACGCCATAAATTTCACCAACCAGAAATGCTGGGTCATTGTTTGAGGATTCCCCTACTTACAACCTGGGGGAGTTTTGGTCCTTTGAAGATACAAGGAATTTATACACAGAAAATGAATTACTAAGCTATCCCCTCAGGGGAGGAGAGAGAGAGAGAGAGATGCATATTAGCGTCATTGATATCTCTGTCTTCTTCAAATAAGCCACGAAAAAAAATCTTACTTTCCCGTATACTGGTGGCTTAGTAGGGATCCTTACAATAGTTTTATCATAATCCCCACATAACTGGGTAGTATAATCCCCTCTACCCTAAACAACCGGGCTATTTTGCTCAAATACATATGTAAATATTAAGCATCAGAGTATGTCATCTATACATATTCCTGCTGCTTCTAGGGATGTATATAAAGGACTGTATTATGTCCATTTATCACCAAACCTTCGAGAACAGAATCCTCCAAATGCAGCACGATCCGATTTTCTTGCCCAAAGGTTGGAAGGTAAGCTGTCCATTGAGCCTAAACACCACGTCTGTGCGCCTGGGGAAACGCCGTGTAATGTCGCCAAATGTCTTGGCGAAGCAAAGGGGTTTCCACACTCGACAGGGACTCTGTGTCATGTAAATGAACGGAGAGCTGTCACTACATTCGTAGCCCAAAAACGTTCAGATTTAGTTCTGTCACTTCACCCTTTCATTCGGGTGGATTTTACCGTCACTTGAAGAGTTTGTTCAATCATTTCTTGTATACATATTCTCAATAACAACACACAGCTCTAGCTGGGAGCTGGCTGAGCACTGTCATTTAAAATCATGAGATCCTATATGAATCTGGCCAAAATTCAAATATTTCACCAACCTAGATTTCCCTAAAGGGGGATTTGGCCGCTATAATTTGGCCAGATGGATGTATAGTATCATTTCTTTAAGGAAATCAATACTTCAGTCAACAGAGTTGAGCAGTTGAGCAGTTCACCTATTATAGCTACCAACTTGCCAGCAATAATGATCCAAGGAGATGTTCCTTTACTTTCTTGGTTGAAGCTCTCCTTGAATCTTAAAATATATATATATATAAAGAATATAGACTATAATATAACTTTCCCATTTCTATGACTTTTGGCTACCCAAAAAGATTGATGTCTTTATTGTTTATATCAACCGTACAATCTACACAAAACAAGTACTGCACAGTGTGCTGTATGCTCTTTCTGTGTCGTTTGCCCAATCGTTTCTTTAAAACACCTCCTATAGATGTCCGTATACTACATAGACCCAGCAAAATTACATGCGGTCACATTAAAATCGTGCTTCCTAAGGGCAACTCACTCAAAATTGTGACACTTTGGCATTGTTTGATGATTCCTTGATATCGGAGATTTCACGACAAACTGTATACCAAAAAAAGAATAAAAAAGTACAAAACTTTAGCCCATTTTAGCCTTAAGAATCATGGGATCTCAATACTAGTGGTTTGGAGATCCAGTTTTGAACCCTGTTTTGTCAAAAAACAGATCCAAAACCCACAGGGTTCGATGGTGATTTTCGCATCTGCCAAATCCTGCCGAGGTGTTGGGGGCCCCGTGACGTCGCGGTGAGATTCCGCTGACTCGCCGTGGTGCTCACTGGGACTCCGACTGAGTCCAATCTAGAGCATTCCAAAAATGGCAATGCAATGTGGATGGATTTTGTCTCAAAGCTGGCCACTGGCCTAACACTAACAAAAACCACACGCAAAACCAAACCGCATCATGTTCTTGAAGTCTTCTTCCGTGTAGTTGGCCCGTAAATGTAAGGTTCCAAAAAAAAAGAAACGTACATCCAACAAAAGAACATACGAACAAAAATTCTTGGTGGACTTAAAAGTTGGCTAACTTTTCATTTGATTATCAACCTAAAAACTGGAATGTCCCATGTCAATGATCTTAGCAATAACATTCATACCCAGCTTGGAGCCAAATCCGGGTGAAACATAACCTATGCACGTGCCAACCTCCGGACTGCAGACTGCTTCAAAGGCTGTGGTAGCCTTGAAACTACTGCAGAATTTGGCCACAAAATACAATGAAAAAACACCATCAACATGGCGAAGGAACACAACAAATTATATGTTTGCTGTATCTACTATAGACTGTACTCAAGCTTAATTATGTTGCATTCCCCAAAAAAAACAGCTGGTGTCTGCCAGTTGAAAAACAAGCAAAAAGCAATTGTGTTCATCCAATTTTTCATAATTTTTCAATATGTTCGCCTCTTGACCCTTTTTTCCAGATACTTTAAATAGAAGTGTCAAATGTCAACCATGATATTATCTAATATGGATTTGTTGATTCAAAAACTCTTCAGGTTGTGACAATTTGAGAGGTACTGTCTTTCTTGGAGGTCAGTGATCATTTCTTCGCGCTGGAATGCCTTTTAAGGCATGCAGGCAATAAATTGCTGCATTTGTGAGAAAAAACATTGCATCCCAGCCTTCCTCAAAGCAGGTGCCTCAAACTTTACACTTCCTTTCTCAACAGCGTTATTTTTTCTATCTTCCAAACTGGAAATTCTCATCTTTTCGGTGTGGGGAGATCAATCTTTAATTTGACAACCTTAGAAAATCTCCGGGATAGGATGCAAGGCTTCTTTACAATCCCACAGAATATTCCCGTCACATTCGTCAATCTGTGAATGAAGCGTGTAGACTTGGTACACCGTGAACGGAGTCCTCCAGAAACACTCGGAGCGATTGAGCTGATTCAGTAGATTGATGTCTCAAGAGATGTTTTTGAAAAAGGAATTTGAAGAAGGTGCCCTTTGTGCATGTTCAGCAGGACTGTTCAGGGAATACATGCAAAAACCCTACTTTGTTTTAGTTGATTTTATAAGAAAACCTCGAATGTTTGGGGGCGCAAAATATCCTCCGTTATCAACCCTTCTCCTTGGCCGGGTGAACATCTCAAGGTGTTCGCTGGGCCTTCATTCCACATAGGAGCCTACCATCGGCCATGATGGGTCGGGAGGGGTTGTTCTAAGTAGGTTCAATATGATCCTATGTCACCCTGAAAGGTCTCCACTAATTAAAGAACCAAAATATTTACAGCAAGAATCGACTGTACAATCATAATCATCAAAATCCTGACATCTTCCGAGGCTGTTATCGACCACTGGTGCATGGATCAGCAGTGAAAGCTGACAAACGGCTGGCTGCTGGCCGAGCCATACAAAGTTTGAAAATAACCTTGGGGACTTTTTCGAGTAGCTGTCTGATGAAATCTGTGATCTATGATCTGTCTATATATGATATATGTACATAAAAAATATCAAGATATATCAAGTACATCTTCAGTGGATCTTTCCCCTCCACAACAAAAGGGTGCTCCCGCAGCCGTAGATTGCATGGGTGGTTGTTTTTGTACCAAGGACTCAACTCTTCGGATTCCCAAAAACCTGTTCAACCGAGTGGCCCCCCCCCCCCAATAGAAAAATGGCCAACAAATGTGTGTGTGGGTGTAACCACAGATGACATCCCTTAAATGACATCGTCGACATCATCATCATCATCATCATCATCATCATCATCATCATCATCATCATCATCATCATCATCATCATCATCATCATCATCATCATCAATCCCACCTGATCATGGGCTTCATGGCAAACATCGCCACTGCTCCGATGAAAGCTACTCCATCTGTTCCTGTGAAGTTGAAGAGCTCAAAGAGAACATCCTGGGGCCGTGTGGCTGAAGAGCACTGAGCCTGCAGTTTTGTTAACGGTACATTTTTGAAGATCCCTTGGAAATTGGACATGATTTTGACAGACAAACAAACAAACAAACAAACAAGACAAGACAAGACAAGACAAGACAAGACAAGACAAAACAAAACAAAACAAGACAAGACAAGACAAGACAAGACAAGACAAAACAAAACAAAACAAAACAAAACAAACAAACAGAATGACAGACAGTAAGTCATCCGGGATCCGGTCATAGGAGCTAAAGGTGTGCTCTGTACTTACTTCTTTTATGTGCATTCGGGGGATGGGCTTTGGAATATCTGTAAAGGCTGAAAGGCTCAAAGCAGTTTGAGGTTCTGCACCACAACAAATTCAAAATCCGCCCAGAAGATCTGGAAAACGCTCTCATCAAATGGGACTCCTTACATTGATGAGAGTATACTTCCTAGAGTAGCAACCAACAAACGTTTCAAAAACGATTCCTGAACAACAAGAAAGCTGCTGTAAGTGGCTCACATGATGACATAAAATTGAAAGTGGAGAAGTTCCTGACAACCTGCAAGAGCATCAGATTGAGTTGAGTAAGCGAGTGAAAGCCTCCTGTCTTGGTTACTCAAAAGATCTAAACACAGTAAGGTCTGTATGATTTCATCAGCCATTCACCTCTGAAAAATCGCCAAATCATCTTCTTTGAATCAAAACAAAAAAACACCAGTTTTTAGAGGAAACACACCAAAAATTTTGAAAAATCAGTTTAAAAAGCACCGCAAAAAAAACAACATCTTGTCTCTTGATTCATTCATATTTGCCTGGAAAATCATCGTCTTTCCAATTTCTCAACGGCCCACCCATCCCTGGAATCGACCAAGAAGCTCTCGTGTTCCAGCTGGGCTCCTTCCGTTCAAGCAGCATGAGGATTGCTGACTGTCAAATTGGGCTAACTGTTATATGGATGTAGGCGCAGTGATAGGCGTTGTTTATAGACATTGGCCACTGCTGAAAAATGAAGAAAAATTCCATAAAATTCATGATAATGATGGATCCTTCATGATTCATTCCCTGTCATGAGCAAATTCACCCTTGATTTTCAGGTTAGCGGTTAGCTCACTTTGTCAACTTTCCCATTCCCAAAAAGCAACACTCCACGAGAGTTGAATCTTTCGAGATGAGATACACCCCCGAAAACTAACATCGAACCTCAACAATTAGTAGGGTTTGTTGATGTATTTTCTTTTCCAAGGGGCCTTTCTCAGATTTCATGTCATTTTTTGGGATGGTGTTTCTTTCCATCGCCAGTATGGTTGAAGTTTTTCTGGGGTCCATCTGTGCCCACGACTTTTTTTAGCGCGCCTCAGAATTCGAGAGAAACTCAGTGGAGTTGCTCTCAACCAATGAAATGTGTTGAGCAGAGTCTATCAACCTTAGCGAGGTTGAAGGAAGTCGACCAATGTGTCATTTGATTCAATTTTTTAAGGTACTTTGAAAATCATACCATGAATCTTCACATTAAAGATCTGTCCCGAAATCTGTCCCCCAAAAACAAAATGCAGCCTCAGCACCAAAAAAACTGCAGCTGAATTCGTGCAAGCAAGAGACGTATTAGTAAAGCGTTCGTCGCGTGGCGAGTTTAAGATCTCTAATCCAGGCTGAGCCATGGTGGTTGTCACCACCATGTGAGCAAGGATTAAAGCGAAGGTCCGGTACATTGCAAATTGCTTCCTATGCGGTAAGGTGCTGTAAAATGCCCAAAGGAGAAGCCACCACAAATCCACTCTCGCTGTGCCCGTGCCAAGTCGCACCGTTTAAAGTGAAGGACGCTTGGCGACAAGAGAGCTGCTGTTAGCACTCCGCCAAGCCTCCCCCACTGGGGCACGATTTTCTCACCGGGCTCGAAGTGGTGGAGCAGCCAAGACTGAAACTGGTTTCCTTATGACCACTTGAGCCAATGTGTAGTGAAATGTTGAGCTACAAGTTGGTCCACGTTTTGTGAGGCTATCACCTTCAATGTCCAATAAATCCTGACAAAGGAGTGGATTCCACCACTTCATCATTCCTTGTGGAATGCCCCCTACCTCATGCCACCGGATAGCGGTTCAATAACGTCACAAAAGAAAGGTCTCCCTGTAATCAAACTCAATCAACATTAGATGATCGGTGGGGATGCTGAACCGTTTCATGCCTGCGAGTGAGCTGCGCCCCAAATCTTCCAAAGTGATCCAAGACCCTCTGATGAAGCAACCAAGCGGCTAGATCATCAATGTCAAAAACTCATTCATCAAACATTCATCTACATTCATCTTCACCTGCACACACCCAAAACATCATCACTTCAACAAATATCAACTATGGGAAAAAGATCTTTGAAATCGTCATATTCATATTCATACCACTTAAAGATCTTTAGGTTAACTCCCTATCCCCAAAAAAACGCCCCATCAAACCTGAACCAAAATCCAAGCCTGAGATCCACCATTGGCCAAAAGCAAACGTAGAGCCTTGTCCTCGGATTCCAAGGGTGTTTTTTCTAGAGAATCTCCACAAAACCATACAAAACCTCTATATTTATGGCTGGTCAACCTACCTCCCCCCTAACGTACCTCCCCCCAGGAAATAAGGCCTTATTAAGGGCTTATTAATCATTGGTGTCCTTTAATTAGCCCTTAGTTCTGGGGGGGTACGTTAATATTTGGTGGGGGGATAGATCCAAGGTATTGGCCTGCGCCAAGGGTTTTTTGTGGGAAATCGGATGGCAAAACTACCATTTTTTTCACCTGATGTTCTACAGGTGAAAGGAATCATATTTCACCCACCTCCGTCTTTTTCTCCATGTTTTGTTGGATCATGGGAAACTGCAGGAGTTTTTTAGATTTCTGTATTAAAATCATGACTAAGAATCTCATAGCTTATGGATGCACAACTGTTTCCAACCCAAAAAAAAACAAATCCACCAATTTCTGAGTTTTTCTTCAAGGTGTGTTTTTGTTTGGGATTCATATTTCACCACTCGGTGGTGGTTTCAACGCAACGCGGGGTCCACCCCTTGGCATCCGAACAGCGCCAGCTTCAGCACATAACATCAGTGGCGTCCTCAGTTTACTGAAGCGAATGCATGATGTAATGTTGCAACTATGAATAAATTATCACTATGATATTCGATTGCCAGTACTATTACGAGTACTACTACTGTTACTATTAGTATTGCTAGTACTATTACTATCACTATTACTGAGACCCTTACTACTGTTGATGGTTCAGAAATCCTGCACCAGTTGAGGTTGGTAGTTTATCCCAATTATTTACAGGGTTTTTTTCATATATCCCAGGTGGTTGGCCTTGGGATTTCTGAACCATCAACAGTATTAACCACAGGGTGTGTTTATGTCCATTTCGAACCAGATCCCTGAGCTTTTGCACAAGCCAGAAGGAGTTGCCACAGAGACCTGCCCAGCGGGAACTAAGTAACAACCACAATCCAAGGTGATGCTTCTGTCCAGGGCTCGGGGTAAGTTACATGGTACCCTCCGGGTAAACTAACATAGCATATGATATGGAAAACCATCACTTTTAATAGTAGATACATCTTCAAATGGTGGATTTCCCAGCCAGCTATGTTAGTTTACCCCGGAGTGGTACATCCTCATCTGTATAGTTGGGGTTGCGTTTCCAAATTCAACTCATTTAGAAACATTTGAAAATCAACACTGGATCATTTCCCTACCAATCCGGGGTAACTTTTATATCTTTAGAAAGGTCCAAAGGTTGATCACAACTGAAGGCCCGCAGCCGGGCCGCCTGCGCTTGTGCTCGCAACAACACCTTGGTGGATGGTCATCAACCCCTGCAACCCAACCAGGGTTCAAAAAGTGTCCATGTTCTTTTTTAGACTTGTTTTTTAGTAAAAAGGGAAGGATAGCAAATCACCAATCACCAACTTTTCCCATCAACTAATCATTCATAGACTTCCATAACTCTATACTTAAATAATTTCCATATGCATCAAAAACATCCATAAATTTGAACTCTGGACATCTCAAATTTCACCAAGTCGAATTACCACCAACCATTACATTTGCAGGCATCCCATCCATTTCCCTGCTGCCAAATTGGGCCACCCAAACCCTCAAGGTCCTCTCAGCGCAAGGCGCCGCGGCGGCGAGGTGCAAAGGCGACCAGCCATCTCCGTTCAAGGCATTGACCCTCAGGTCCCGCTGTGTTCACAGGGTTTTTTCCCCGAGTTTTTCACCAAGGTTTTTCCCCAGTTTTTTTGAGAAAATCACCAAGGCTCGGGAGGTTGTGATGTTTTGATCCTCCGAATTTGGGGGGAAAAACAAGTTGAGTCAAGAAATTGGCCAAATTTGGTTCTTTTCCCAGTTTTTCAAAGTCATCAAAGCTGAGGAAATATCCTGGTGATTTTAGAGTTTACTTCCCCCTACGAAAACGAACATATCCCACCAAAAAGGAATGATATAAAATCATCTTGCAACAACAAGCTACCTTTAGGAAGGTGGCAAGGTATATAATGAAATTCCAGTCCATATTGATCTTTGATGTTCTTGGGGGATAATGTGATCCTTCCCAGGAGCAACCGAGTTGTTGGACGTCGTCAACAAGCGAGCTGAACCAGGGCAGCTTGAGACCTCCAAAAAGGTTTGGGACTGAAAATCCAGATTTTTTTTGTTGGTAGAGCCATATTGTTAGGATACCCAAACAATGATTGATACTGCTTGTTCGAAAAAAAAATACGTATATACAGATGTATATATATATATATTTTTTTTTTGTTTCTTGTTTAATGTATATATAATTGTATATATGTACATAGATTCTAGGGCATAGATAAGAGAAGTTTTTATATACCCTAAGTTCGGGTGAGAAACATCTATTAAAATTGTGGAGAATTAAGGATTGATTCCATTTATCTGTATTTTGTTCATTTCTGAAGTCCACAAGCAAATTTGGAAAAGATCAACCATGTATGAAGTTGTATCTCTTATTCAAAAATCAGGTGATTTTCCAGCTTGTCATGTTAGTTTTCAAAAGAAATCAGGATGAATTTGGGTCACGATTGCACCTGACTCCCTTCATCGCGCAGCAGTCGCGACAATGCCTTCCAATGGGGTGAAGCCCACCACGGGGTAGGAAAAAATTTCATGGTAACAGGGTGAACAGGAAATCCATTTCGTCTCTCACAAAACTTAGTGTAAAAATGTATCACTAAAATGCGTGATAGTTTGATAGGTGTTTTTAGAAATGGAAGCTGATTGGATCTTCTTCAATATGATTGCTCTCAAATTTTGATTTTCCAACCCTCAGATCTTTAAATAAAAGATGAGTAGGGAGAGATCAGGAAAAGTCAGGTTCCAAGTTTTCTTGGGAAAAAAATGTCAGTTAAAGTCACTCAAGGTTAGCTGCACAATTTTCATTGAGGATTATCCATTTCGGATTCACGCTCCAGTCGTCGAAAAAGACAATGACTCCGACCCCAACATGTTGGAAAGATGAAAGTCTAAGATGTGTCACCCAAAGTCACAACGGGGCGCAGAGCTAAAAGCCATAAATTTACAGCGATATTTCCTTAAGACATCTATCCTCCCTGAAATCATCAAGCTTCATCCCATGTATCTCATCACGTTCCGAAATGAGATCAGCTTCCACGACATCTGTGGTTTTTAGGATGCTGGATAGCGTTGAAAGAGACAACATTCAACGATCACTTTGGTGTCCATGATATATACATGTTAACTATTATATGTATATATAATATATGTATTTGTATACTTCAGTGGAAAATCGTACTTTCAGTTGAAAATGGCGTTGTATTTGAAAGGTATAACTGTAACTGTTATTGGAAATACCTCCATTTTTCATTCAAACCAATTTTTTTTTTGGAGGAAGGCTGGGCTTGCAGCACCATGACCTACCTCTGCATCTCCCCGTGCAGCAGCGCGATGCAAGCCGTCGGCACGAACCTTCGAAAAAGGCGAGTGGTTTGGATTGGAAGGAGCCCTTAGTAGGAATAAATGTGGATACATGATACATGTATTCCATAATTTATGTATGACATAATTGACATAATGTATGTATATTACATATTACATACATTATCTATCTATCTATTATCCATAGAATGGCATTACTATGACTAGAACAATCTGTTATCTTTTGGATCACATATTTTGACCCCCAAATTCCATTCTTAAGAACACAAGAACGGGGCACAGTTGTTTGTCGTCCCTCCTCGCCTGTGCATGGTGGAGCTGTGCCAAAGACATGGAGATCAGGTGATACAAGACAATGGAGGAGGCACCCACCACCAACCTCTGAAATTCTTGGATCATCTCTGGGTCCAATGGCTTGATTTTTCGTTACAAATCTTGGATCATCTGAGTGGAAAATCTGTGAAAATTTCCAATTTGGTGGTTAAAAAATCCTAAAATCATCTGAGAGCATTACAAAGAATTGCGCCCATCTGAGAGGAAAAGCTGTAGATCCTTCCAACCTTGGAAATTCGACCACATGATTCGTGGCTGTTGACGTACTTCAACTGGGCACTGACATCTATACGGATCACCTGGGGATCCCAAACTTCTTACAGGGCCATGCCTGATCCCATTCCCACATGTCACTTGTGCTGTTTTTTTGGTCACTTGACAAAGATTCAGAAAAACAAGAGAAAATGTGAGAGACCCAAAACTGGTGCTTACCTGTTGATGACTGAAATCCTGCAAGTAAAACCAGTGGTGCTACTGTTGATGCTTGAAAATTCCTGCAGCACCAGGGGGTTGTGAATTGCCGTTGTCGATTGCCAAATTGAAGCGACATCAATGGTAGTAGTTACAGTACGAATGTAAACAAGCCTGGCACGCCTAGGTGAGGAAGATGGCAATAGTCCCACCTAAACACGCAAGTATCGCAGATATGCTACCAGGAATAGGAACAGATGAGCCCTCAAAGTCTATTTGGTAGGGAGGGGCAGGGGAGAAAGAAGTGGTTAGAAAGCTTGAAGTCATTGGAAGACTCCACAGTAGCAATCTTTAGCAATTTGAAATTCTAGTAAATGATATCCATATTGCCAAATTTTGTTTTAAACTCCAACCTGCATTCCTTGCGGGCAAGGCAAATTAGAGTTCGCCACGCTGGAAAGGCATTAAAATACAAGTCAAAACCGTATCAAATGCCTCGCGTCACTCCTGAGCTGGACATCAAATATATTTCTGAAGCCGGCCTGCCGTTCCCTTCTCATCTCATGGAATATCATGGAAGAATCAAGAAATGATGTGAATCTCTCAATAATACGATTCTGAACAATGCTTGCCATACCTGACAGATTTCTTTCCAAGAGGCTTTATCATTTTTGTCTACCGCCTTCACCATCTGAGAAGCCCAGGCCATCCATAACCCAGCAGCCACGAGGGCCAGAAGCATCTCCAAGTGCCGTAGCCACGCCAACCTCCGCGTGACCTGGGAAATCACCAGTTGAAATCTCAGGTTTCTATACATGAACCTTCAATTTAGGTGCTTTGGAATTGCTCTGTACAACGGAAAATGCGCACCTTCCTGGCTCGGATGCTCCAAGCAGAAGCGTCAATGAACCTTGGAAAATAAAGGATCAAAGGTCAAAAATTCAACGATCACTATGATTTTGCAGGAAATGATTTGGTATCTTTAGGAGACGTTGATTCTTCTATACTATGCTATGCTGTATATTCTATACTATCATCACTATGACTGTTGCCTTTATGATTGTTATCTGTTATCATTATCATGTCATGACAATGCCATGACCATCATAGTCATTCTCATTGATTATCTTGATATTGAGTAAAGAACTGTATTTAGAAATGAGTTGCAGTGAGCGTTTTGATCATAGGTCGTTTCCCCCGTTTCGCCGGCCATGGCACTAGGACCTATTGTGGTTGCCTTAAGGGCACTTTTTGATGAAATCTTCGACGTTTGCTTCTGCACTTATACTCCAGTTGCAAGAAAGGGGAGCAGCGACAAACAGTACGTCAAACGCTCATCTTGTACGCTTGTGAGATTTTTACGTGAGTGTTCCACCTGTTTCAAATATCAACATTGACACATCAGAAAATATCTACACAATCTACAGACAATGGTAATACAAAAAACTGGCTATAGAAATTTTCATTGAAGAAAAAAAGCTCCCAAAAAAGGGATTCAACTCCTCAAAATCTAACAACACCTTTGCTCCAGCAAACTGCTCCACTTCTCTTTCCAACTGAAGAGCAGCCACCGCTCCCTATCAAAAGCCTTCAGCTTTGAAGGGTGGCAGTTTTCGTTTTCTGAACCGAAATGGCATTCCATTTTGCCTTCCGATGTTTTAGGGAAGTCCTCCAAGTATGGCAATTACCTGTGGTTTGGGGGGAAAAAAGGGGTGCCAATCTTCGAGCATGGCCAAAAATCCCAGAGATATGAAGCTGTGATGATTATCCGGAAGGGCTAATCGAAGGCCAAAAGAGCTACACTTCCCATTCTTCTTTGAAGAGTGCTATCAGGTCTGAGCTGGAAACAGGGTAGATGAAAGCGATTGCAATTAGTTCACAAATCAAACATGCAAACACTGTACACCCCCAAAAATCATGGATAATTACTAGAAATAAGTCTGGAACAGGGACTATATTTCCTTTCAAATATGGCAGTTTCAAAAAGGTATCTATCTTTAAATTCATAGATGATCTAATAGTCAACCCTACGTGAATGGTGTGGAATCAACCCGGACCTTCCGGGCAGGAAGCTGCCCTCGCGCTAACTGACATCCAAAGATGTCCTAAAAGTTGGAGCTTCCCAGGAAGATGTCTTTCGCTGGATCTAACTTCAAAGAATCCACGCGAGGGGAAAATGACAACTCACAAGGGCGGGTCTCATGTACCTGAGCAGCAATTGCAAACTATAAGAATTCACCAACCTCAAAAGATTGACAAAATCATATAAAATTATGAACCTTCCAGGTGGTTTTGAAATGGTTTGACTTGATCCGTTGGCATTTTTTTGTTTGGAGAACCGACCTGTTTAGTCATTCCTGACTTGACCTTCTAGTGTAAAGAAGATCTATTCGAACTGTTCTACTAGCAAATCCAACAAAAACACATCAGGGCCGAAGGATTTGGCAGTTTTCATCAAGTCTTCTTGGTTGATCCAAGCGAACTTCTACCGCAAATCCCCAGAAAAGGCGAATCCTAGATTCGCCATCACTGATTCAAGCTTCCCGGCTTGTTTTTTAAACGAAAATGATCTCATCGGAACATGTTCATCCCTCAAGAAGGGTTCCACATACGGCCGATCTCATTCAGACCCTTAGTACTTGGGTTTCAACTCATTATTCCCATAACGGCCCCCCAAAAAAAAGAAAACAAGTTCAACAACCAGGCTGCACAATGTCTTCGCCGCCAAGATGGGCAAAAACTCAGCTGAAGTTTAAGGACACACGGCCTGACAGGTTCCAGGCAGCGGGTTTGCAGTGTGGGTTGCTTGGTGCCTTTTTTTTGTTGTTGATGATTTCGCATCAGAATCAAAATTTTAAGAAAGCTACAGAAAATGTGTGCCAGCATTTACCATTTACCCTGAAAAACGACCCGAAGATGTGTTTGATCTCGCATGTGGACACGAAATTTCGTGCCCCATCGTTCTTTTAATTGGTTCGAATCATCGTATCAGTTTCCAGCTCAATATCAAAGCATCTTGGGAGGAATTAACAATCCGCTGGTTAAAGGATTGGAAGGATTGAGTGTAAAAAAACCTCTATATCATCCTGAGACCCTCAGGGATGCCTTCAAGTGACTGGTTCACACTGTATGGCAACCTCGTGTTTATGTCATGTAGTATAAAAACAACTCACGAGATTCCAATCACACCTGTTAGTAGATTCATCAAGAATAGTCATAGTCCAAAGTCTCTATATCATATGTGTCCCCTGCCAGTCTTCTCAAAGAATCACTTTTTACTGCCACATGTGATTCCATCTACTTCCAACACACCCACTCAACTATCATCAATATCACCCTTCCCTAAACATCACTCACCTCCTCACCTCAAAATGTGTATATAACCAAACAAAAAAGCATCAACATGTCAAAAGAAATTCACCTGATCTCCTTTTCTACCTACACGAAAAATCCCGAAGCCGACCAACCAACAGGGCCTTCCCATCGATTTTTGTCCCCCCCCCACCTGCGCAGCCATCAAGATTGCTGAGCCACGTGCCTCTCGTTTTAAAGGCAAACTTCCAAGCGTTCCAACTCTTCAACGCCCTGGATCTCTTGTTGATTTTCTTGTACATGGTAATATCCCATCATGATTTTGCAATCATGAAAGTGTTTTGGGAAGTGTTGAATACTATAAGAAATAAACTACTCCTAAAGCTGGAGGATACTCAACAAATATCACTTGCTTTTAGGTGAGCAATAAGAGTTTAGCAAACCCAACAATTGATGATCTCTGTGTTTAAAAAATCAATCCTCCAAAAAAACATCCACAACTTCTTGTTGCCGTTTGCCGTTGCCTTGCCACTGACATTTTGATCCACCGCAGTGGAGGACAATCTGAGGATCCATGGTGGCATCCTTAGTTCGGTGAAACCTCTCACCATGGCAAGCTTCAATAGCTGGATGGGTTTCCGGATTTCCTCTTGCCATTGTGGGGAATGCGTTTCCGGGAGAAATGGGTTGCTTAACCACCCAGCGGAAAACCACCCCACCCGAAACCCACCGGCTTCCCATCAGATACCAAGAAGCATAACTCCCAAAGATTCGGACAATGCTTGGCAGAAACTGCAGCAGTTGTTCTTGGCGATGTCCTCAGTTGAGCCAGGAAAAAGACCTGGTTGTTTGGGTCCCTGTGTAATCAACCAGTATGATGGGATAAGGTTCGAGTTTTTTTGGTGTGGCTCAGTTCCGTGGGAACCAAATGATATCCTGAAATCTTTGCTTTCCTTGAAAGGAAACAAGAGGTATAACGGTAAAACTGTACAACTTTCATGGAAAAAAATTGGTCCCTAGCAATACCATAGCTATTTTGTAACTGGCAAATAGACTGTATCTTCTTTTCGCACAATCCAGAGGCAAAGGATTGGTCCCTTCAACACGAATAACCATACAAAATCATACAATTTCTATACAAACCTTGGGGTTTAGTGGCCTTACCAAGCGTGGTAAGGTGCAAACGAATATGATATGTTTTTTTTGGGGACAAATATGACTCGGTTTGTCTCTTACAATCTCTTTATATGCCAAAAAGTGAACATCCTGGATGCATGGTGTTGTTTCCTATATTATTCTTGACACTAAATAATTCTGCAAAATATCCAGTCCTGTATCTTGAAAGGATGCAAAGTCACAAACCCGAAAGAAAGTTGCACAACGACAACAACTTTTCGGCTTTCCAAAATCCCTTCAGGAGCAAGCATCATAGCGGCAACCGGGCCAATTGTCTTTCAGTTTGCTGATCTTCTCCGAAATTTCTTCGTCTCCTTATGGTGACCCCCCTTTTTCACCATCCTGTGGGGTTTTCATTGCCCTCTCAGGTGGACGAATGTTGAAAAAAAATGAATCGTGACAATATCGAAAAATGCAAAGGCCCAGGGGCCTTTTGAAACCTCTTTTGAATATAAAAAAATACGGGAAGTTGGAAGCCCAAACAGAATCCACTTCAAGCGCACCAAAAATATTGCCGAAACCACTGCCATCTGGGCGAAGTTTTTTGGAAGAAAATGCCATCCAAGTCACTGAGGGATGTATATCCCAACTCAATTGCATCTCCTTAAACGCCAAAAAAGGTCGTAGCAGCATGTTTTTGCGTGTTGGTGTCTTGCAAAACAAAACATAAACTGAAAACATGGTGTTGTTCAAATGCCAACGGTTTTTCAAGCGCCAAAACTTCAAACATCATGTGTTACATGTGACACGTCACAATGTCGGAGGAAAACAAGCGGAAGGGCTACGTCTTGCTATATAAATTGCTGCACAAAAATAATATAAATTCTTCAAGCGTAGCAAAAAAAAAGGGCGAATTAAAAATGAGCAAGCGCAAGATGGCGCAACTTCATTATATATTGATTGCATCACGAAGGGGATCATCAAAGAATGCCCAACTAACTGCCCAACTAAAAGCTGTCATCAAAGACTGCCTTAGATTACTGCCTTCGATAAACCAAACGTCTCCTAAAACACCATCACACTTTGTTGCTGTATCAACAGAAGTGTCAAATTCAATAATTGTTTCGCCAGAGATAACATAGATGCTGATTTAAAATAACCATTTACTATAGTATTAACTAAAATCAAACTGAAGTAAGAATGAAGCGATACTTACATATATATATATATATACATACTTATACTTATAAAAAGGATTCCGTTCTGAAGAGGTTTCACTTGGTCGCTGGAAACCACCAACTCAGCCAAAACTCGATAGCTGTGCGGCTCACAGTGCGTTGGCTTGCTTTCAAACACACCTGGCAGCTGAAGCTACACAAGTTGAAACACACGGAGAGTTTGATGCTGGAAGCGTCACAACTCACAGTTTCAAACTCAGAGTACTGACCAACCCTTTCGATGCTAAAAAAGATGGACTGCTGCTGGTATGTTGAATTTGGGGGATTGAGTGACAAGCGCATCTTTGATTCAAACAAAATTGGTTGGTTGAATCAAACATGATGTTTGATTTTTGAATGTCTTCGAATCAAAGGTGATTTGAAGACTTCATTGTACGTGCATTTCCGTCCTTGGTGTCCTTCAAGGGTGTTTGCGTATTGATCCCTTTTTCATAAACATTCTTTCAGATCCCAAGCATGAACCCACCCTTCAAGTATTTAGAGTCCAAGCCAGGAAAGCAAATCACTTAAGGAACCACCAAAGCCACCATTCCCAACAATGACACTCAAGAGGCTGGGTGTCTTTTTTGGTTTACAATTTGGATGTTTGGTTGTGTTTCACCCACACCATCCTTTCTGGTGATCCATGTTGATCCGGAAATTTACCACCAGCCTGATGCAAGTTCGTTAAAGCCATAGCTCCATTCGACACCTCGACAACACGTCGCTGTTTTTTCATCAACGTGTTGATGATAACCTTGATGATTTGGGGATGGTAATGTACATATATTGAATATATGGTAACTCACCCACCTTTCTGCATTCCCACCACATATGGTATTTCTTCATGTAAATCACCCACCTTTCTGGTTTTGAAAAAATGAAAGATATGAAAACTCTGACTCTTACAAATATTCTCAACATGGAGCTTGCACCAAAAAATTCTGTCGGAGCGTCTGCCAAGCCCGAGGCTTGTATGCAACTATGTTGCTTCTGGGCAAATGTGACTCCAACATTTGAGAATCAAGAGAATCCTCCAACATGCCGCCAAACATCTGGGATCAAAATCTAGGGGATCTAGGAATATAACCCATCTTTGATGTTACATCTATACTGAAGGTCTATGAAGGTGATGAAAAATCATCTCTCAAACTCATCTCCAAGGTTTTTACCCTTGATGATCGTTGGCTGTGAAAACCACCATCTTGTCGGAAAAACATGAAACCAGATGCTGACCCATGTCATCTCATTTCCAAATGTCAGGGGGTATGGATCGGAATAACCGTAAAGCCACGGAAAAATGAAACACTTGGTTAAGTTCCATTTTTTATGCTTGGTTACTAGGGATGCTTATTTCATGGCTTGCTATGTAGAAACCTTGTATAAATGAGTTGTATAATCCCCTAAACAACCTAAACAATCAGGTTTTTCACTGCTCACTTGACTGTGGTTACATCTCTGCATTATGGTTCAGTGGAAAATGACCCACACTTGGAAAATAAACACTTCTCTGGACCGGTTTCCCGATGATGATGATGATGATGATGATGATGATGATGATGCTGATGATGATGATGCTGATGATGATGATGATGATGATGCTGATGATGATGATGATGATGATGATGAGGAGGAGGATGAGGATGATGTTGAGGATGACGATGGCGATGGCGATGGCGATGACGATGACGATGACGATGACGATGACGATGACGATGATGATGATGATGATGATGATGATGATGATGATGATGATGATGATGATCATGATGACGATGATCATGCTGATCATGATGACGATGATCATGATGATCATGATGATCATGATGATTGGTGGGAAGAAGGGTAACCTCCAAAGACTAAACCTCACCACATCCATCTCATCTGCTTCCCCTAATGTTGAAGGCCGTTTCATCCTGAATCTCACCCCAAGTCACCATTAATCTCAATGCCAATGTGGAAGTTGCCAGTGCCCAAGGGTTGTACATTAGTCTCACCTGAATTCCGGCGAGAAGGTTGACTGGTGAAGGTATAGCAATAACATACGAGTTGGTGGTTGAACCAACCCATTTGAAAAATATGATCGTCAAATTGGATCATTTCCCCAAGGATCGGAGTGAAAATTAAAAATGTCTGAAACAACCACCTTGCAGAGTGAGCCTTGAGTTTTTCATGTGTTTCCTTGCTACAACGAAAATCCCTACGAATCAGGTGGATGAGTACCATAAGATGTGAAGCTCAAGACATGCTTTCAAGGGACATCAAGTCGACCCTCTTGGCAACGCATTTTGGAAGTCCAAATTTTCACAAGAGAAATCCTTCAATCTGGTTTTTGTTCACCGTGTGACACCATCAACTTACCGGAAAGCATTGGAAAGTCCTAAAATTTAGGTATGTGTTTTCCCTCCTACAAACTACATCAAACTACCTTTGAGGTTAATGACATCACCGGATCTCATGACTCATCTGCGAGACCCACCTTGAATGCTTCCCATCGCCGTGATGTCGTAGACATGCAATGTGACTGCCTGGCAATCGCCCAAGAAGTTCAGAAGTAATCATCTTGAAGGAGGAGTACCTTAGGATCCTCTTTTGGATCATAAATGCGATGTCAAGAAAAAACACGACTTGGATATGTCTTGTTGTGATTCTATGTCTAGTTTCCAATCATCCACTTTGCAGGGTACAATTTTGAGTCATGCTTGTGTAAGGAAACGCTTAAGTTGCTGCAACTGGGAAATTGAGCATCACTTGACATCATTTGATAGAGCGAAAATGCGTGTCTTGTGAGGATTCTCCGAGTATATATACGCACCATCATCTACAGGAAGTGAAGACGGCCCTAAATCATCATAGGAATCATGCTGCACTGAAGGTCCTTTTTTGGAAGATTCCCTTACTACACCACCCTTTTGAGGTGGTTTCCGAAAATTTACCTTGACATGGTAACATCAATGCCCCGCCTGCTTCCTCCTGGCCACCACCTATCAGAGGAATGGGGAGTCATGGGGTTTTTGTGCCGCTTCCAACTCCCATGGTTTCCATATGAGCTCGGGGATGGTCATCAACCCAATTCCGTAGGGGTTTACATACCCATAGCATCCATGTATGGTATATTTCCCTACATTTGGCTAAAATCTATGGTAAATGTAGGTAAATATACCATACATGGAGCATCTGGGATATCCATAAAATATGGATTCCGATCATTTAAAAGTGGGATGACCATCTGACCATCATAAGGAGTGGAAGATCAACCCAACAGCACTTATATATGGCTCTATGATTTTTACCAAAAAAGCCATCTTTGTGAAGTTGCACCATGTACATCCCCGAAAAACTAACTTAGATACCCAAAATGATGCCTGGCCGATTATAATCATAAATCTATGATCGAGTCACAACGGATACAAGAAAAAAATGAACAAGATGGAAAAGTAATCCGTTCAAAAAAAGACAGTTACAAAGAAATTGCTTCTACATGGCATATTCAATCACCACTTCATATTGCTTCTCCTGAAATTACACCTTTGGTTGCTCAATGTTGTTCTTCGGGCATGGAAGCTGCATATGATGTGTATATGTGGTTGAGTACCTTGAAATGGCCAAATGATCCTAAAACAAGGGGATTGTGGAATCACCTTTCTCGAGATGTTTGTTAACTTCAGACTTGTTACGGGAAAATCCCTCCCCATTACTCTCCATAGGAAGGGTACGAGGGTGACTTGGGCTGATTTCGACAGTAAACAAGCAATTGTCCAATCAAAGAGAGCAAGATCAGCAGTGGCACAAGCAGTTACTTTGGAGTACATCATTCAACAGTTGTCGAAATTCCTGAAAACAAAATTTATTCCTTTTGCAAAGAAAACCGGCATTAAGACTCTGAGCCATTTTGGCGATTGTTTTTTACAGAAGAGGACGGGCTACGTTGTTCGTCCACAGTTGAAATTTGCACGTGAAACTGTGAGGATGATAGATGCTTTCTTGACAGATTGTCGAAATATGCACAACTATAATCTTCACTTTGATCCCAAAAAATATTGTGATATTCTTCCCCAACCGTTGCATTATGAGATACCTTTTGCAGTGGAACACCTGAATCCTGAACAGGTGGTGTATAGACGTAAATTCTTACATAAAAAAAAATGATGAATGGCATGTTCAGTTCTCTCTTGGGCAAAAAAAAGTGGGGGGGGTGATAGGAATCTTGATGATGTGGCCTGTCGTTCAGGCTTTTCTTCGGGTGCATTCTCAGTGTTTTCTCATGGTATATCGTTTGTACCTCTCATCTTTTTCTGACTTTGGGGATATTCATTGTCAGATTTGTACGATTTGATATGGTGCATTGGGTGTGGTGTACATTGACTTGGCATGACGTACGTGGTGGACGTTATTCATACGTTTAGGTTCGGAACGTTGAGACATTGTGGAGGTCATCATCCGATGGGTTTTTGAGTGTTTCTGAGATTCTAGTCCCGCCAAAGGTGCGGGGATAGGATGTCACGACTGAGTTCGTATCGTTGCTGCGATGCTTTGGAAATGGTGGACTCCTTTAAAATATGCCCATTTTGGGTATCTACCTTAGATTTCTGTACATGTACTTGCACCATGGTTACCAATGTGGGATACCCTGAGACACCTCACCCTCCTCTTTCCGGCCTTCTCCATGACTTCGAGCCAATTTGTTAACTTCTCCTGCCCCAGGACCAACTCTCAGAAAAGTTGCAAAGATACAAACTTTTCCCTTCAGAGTTGCCTTCCTTAATTACCCCAAATCATCCGATCATTTTCGACATCCCCTGATATCCAAAAAACTACAAATCTGAGAGGTGAATTATCCATCTGGGATGATTTTTTTCCAAATCAAAAAGCAAAAAAAAACAGCCATTCGCGTCCACCCTGGACCCTCAGTTCTGCACCTCGTTCTCAGCCTCAGAATTGGGGGTTCCAGCTGCAAGTTTCAGCCCGTCTTTACATTTTCTAAATAGTTTTCGTAGCCATAAGCTGTGCAAACACTCTGTGCTAAACTCATCAAAATGCAGCACAAAATGTTCACATGTTCTGTAGATAAAATGACTGACCACACTAGAAGAGCAGGTTCTACCGCATCAATGCTTCACTAGCAAAACTTCTCGAAGAAAGGGTCAAAATACAGATGATGCATAAACATGCACAAGCCGCTTCTCAATACCCAAAAAAAAATGCACCTCTCTAGTGGATCAGTGGATCCCCTGTAACTGGATACACCATACTGCCATACTGATGTCTGATTCGGCCGTGTCAATTGTGCAACTCTAATGCAGATAACTTTCTTGACAAGTGCGTGTGCAGTACCTGACCCAAAGCTCAACTAATATTATTGTAATTTGCTTATGCTGACGGAACTTTTGACCAACCCTCTCAAAAAGCCAGTGTGGTTGTGAATATCAACAAGCAAAAAATGATCTCTGAGCAAAACAAACCCTACCAGCACTGCATTAACCTGTGAATGATTTACTGTCAAAAACACCTAGAAACACATATTGCAACACCCTTCCTGGATGCTCATCGTTTTGGTTGGGTCACTTTAGGCCCCCCCTCGGCACCAGTCTCCCAACCTCACCCTTTCTCAGCCGAAGATACATCGAAATAGGAGAGCTTACGACCCTTTCCAGCGGAAGGATTGGAATCCAACACAAATCCTAAGTTTGTGTTTTCGATTTGGAAAGGGGAGCATGTCCGTTTCGGTGATTTCCTTGTTGATTGATTGGTTTGTTTTTTAGGTTGCCATGTTTGGATTGTTTTTTTTGCAACTTGGAAGATCTGGAGCCTTGCAATTTAAGCTGATGGCTTTAAAAAAAAGGCCCACGAAAAACAAGATTGGAGAGTTCCTATGATGCCTTGGGTATTCCCAAATCTAAGGTTGACCCCAAGGCATCTAGTGTGATTGAAAGTAAGAAAGCAAAGAAACACTTTCAGGGAGTATTGACACTTCACACAAAATCCTCAAAATAATGTTTGGTGTTTCTTGACGCAACAGTGTCAGACAGGGAGAAGTCCCAAAAATTCGGGAATCACAAGAGTCCAGTTGCTGAAGAGGACTATTTCAACCATGAAAACTTTATAAGTGTAGGCAAACATGACATATTTGTCCGGAAATGATGGAAAAAAGGATCTACTAGTACGTACTTAATTTATGCGCGTAAAACGATGAAAAACACCCTCTATTTTGGAATGCCCAAATCAATCAAACTGCCACATTAGAGCCCAGATACCGAAGGGCTTGTCGGACTTGTGTTTCACGGCCTGAATTGTGCGAGTGTGTATAGAACTTATAAGTTTATAGCATGCGTGTGTGTGTGTATCTATATACATATATCTATCAATTTCTATATATATATATATAAATATCATCATACAGCATTGTATATCATTGTGTATATATTCGTATTGTATACCATTATTTATAATATGTAGATATTATCTAAGGAATTGGCCTTTTCGGATGACGGGCCCCGTTCAATATCATCAAAAGAGGCATGTCGTGGTTTGATCTTTGGTGAAATCCATCGTCGACCAGCTTCTTTGCGACATGGAAAACTCCCTTCAGATACAGTAGTAGCTCTGATTCAACCCTGAAATGATGAATCATGAATCCGATAATTCATGGGGCTTTTTTTGTTGATACTGCAGTACTATCTCCAATACCTGTTGAGTTCATGCCAACTGGGAAAAAAAAGCAAAGAGTGCCCGTTCATACTTGGTAGGGATTCCCTTCTCCCCAAAAAAGTTGGAAAAGTCCCTCCATTTCAGCACCGTAAGCAGTAACTATCTGCATATCATCAAATTCATCAAATCAAATCATTTGATCATCCCTTGCTTTTAGTTTCCTCCCAGAAACAGTGGCAAACATTGGGTGTGGCCCCGTCCCAGCAACAGTGACCACCAGGATTCTTACATGTTTAGTATGCCACTGGGGCCAAATCCAAGGCAAACACTAATAGTAGGAATTTCCTAATCCCCGAAAAAAAGAATGTTTCCATGTCATCCTGGGTGGTCACCATCCAATCATCCCAAGTCATCCACATCCAGCCTCTCCGGGTGCATCATGACAGGTAAAACGGACCACCTTCGCCTCGTTGCTGAGGCGTTCAGCACTCTGACGTTGCAGGAAGCGTTCCTCGTTTTTTTTTTAACGAAGGGATTGAGGGAAACAAAAACGTACAAAAATTCAGTTCAACGCCCCTGATGAACAATTTGAAACTACGTAATCACAGGGTTTTGCATCACCACTCAATTACATTTTGACCAAATCCTTACAAACAACAAGGGGAGATGTGTGAGGGGGGTGTTCTGGTGCTGGTTATTCATGGTTATTCTGGGATGTACTCTAGGTTTGGTTGGAGACAGTGCAATCAATTTACACTCAAGTACAGGTGTATTTGAGGAATTCGTAGATTTTTAGGCATGAGTACTTATGGCTTGTTGACGAGTGTATCTCACCCAACACAAGTATATACACATACCTGCTTTGTGACACATATTTCTTGAGGATAATTTTCAAACTCAGCTTAGGACGTTTGTTGGGAACAAGTTGCACAAACACAGTTTTTTGGAGACATATCCTCGTTGCAAAATGCCTTATTGTACCAAAGTCAGCATCCCCTTGTTCATTTTATGATTGTATATTGATTCAATTCCCTAGGCCCTACAGGAAAAAAACTCCCCCTCCTGTTGGACCTGTTGGTGCCACATCCGAAGATCCACCCCGAACATGGCAACCAAGCGGCATCTTTATACACGATGAGCTGCGTGTTCGTGAGGATACACCAACCTAAGGGATTAAAAAAACACCAAGAAAATGGGTGATGACAGTATCACTGAGCGGTGCGAATATGACAAGTGAGCTAAAAAACCCGTACGTGACATTCCAGTATACTGCTTGCTTTATAGGGATCCTTATGTTGGCTTATTATAATCCCTCTATACCTGGGTAGTATAATCCCTTATTTGCAGCAGATAACCAGGGCTTTTTGCATTGCTCAAATGCGACTTGGAATAAACGCCTTCAAAAGCCTCCCAACTACCAAGTTTGCTGGAGGGGGAGCTGTCCATCAACAAAATCCAAATCAATTTCACAGCTGTTCCTACACATGTTTGAACCATTTCAAGTGGTTGCCGTGGTTACCATGAACAGGAAGGCCAAATTTCTACAAGGCCTGCATCTGCCTACTTGTTTAACTTGCGCATTTTGCGAAGAAGTGGGAAGTGTAAGTTCCATGCTTCAAATTTAGTGAAAAATGAACATATTACAACGTTATTTCTTGCAATAATCAATACATAACTAGATCATAACTAATATCACAAGAATATCATAACAGGTCATAACTATACACATAATATCCGATGATCTTCATACAAGTATTCAGAAAATCTTCATGCCAAAATACCCAAGTAACATTCACTAACAATCAAATATGTCTTTCCAAAAATATTCAAAAAATGACAAAAGTCTTCTCCAACTTGTTTTTTCGCTCCCAGCAACGGGCTTGAAAGGCATAGCCATAGACCGGACCCCGCTTGAGTAGCGACCCGGTCATGTGAGCCGTTGCTAGGTCAACCTTAGATGAACTTGGGTCCATACCCCACCCAGGATTCCAGCTACCACCAGGATGATATTTTCTGTAGGGATCCCGAACTAAACCTTCATTTGCCATTGTGACGGGGGGGGGATAGATAGATCCAATACATTGCACATGTTTTACAGTCCCTTCAACTTTATCCACTGATTGGCAGATAAAACCACCACTGAAATATGGAACATGTTAGTGTAGCACATGTCGCATGTATATACACCCTCCATTAGTACGTACGTATACTGTCACTTTCGTCTTTCTTTCCTGATTCCTGCCAAAAAAGGTTCAAGAAAAAATAGTATCCAGCATCATCCAGCAAAATCACCACCGAATTTGCTGCCACATCACTGCCGCCCCGTTCAAATGATCCGCCGCTGCCCTTGGAACCGTTGGCGCTGCGCTGGGCGTCAGCGCCGGAGACTGGCGGAAAGGTGCAGCTTCTCAGTTCGTCTTGTGGCGTGAATGGTACGTTTAAGGGTTTAAGGTAAATTTTAGAACTTATCATCTCTACCTGTCTCACAAAATTCTAATTTAATCATTTCGTGTAAGTCTTCCAGCAATTTGAAATCAAGTTCTCTTAATAGGATTCTGGATGAAAAGAATTACCTCATACTTCAACAACCTAATTCATTTAGATCCATTTGCACTCTATGTCTCATAATCTATTATATAATACTGATCTATATTGTATATCATTTTGTGCTCCCAGTTTTCATCTCATATGCTCAGTCCAGTTTGGACTTTGCCCCCACCTTAACGGGCTCCGCAAACTTCACAGCCTTGGCTTCCTGCCATAACCCGCGAGAAACATCATGAAGTTGCATGGGATGTTGCTGTACCCATTTTCCCCCTGATTCCCGATCTCAGGTTTTTCACGCTGCTTCATTGGAGATGGCAGCCAACTATCCGTATCGTAGGCTCAATTCTGCCGGATGCCCTCCTGCCTCATCTGCCGAACTCTTTCCTTTTCCTTTTGCTGGACCCTTTCCTTTTCCTTTTGCTGGACCCTTGGCCGCAGGTGCCTGCCATTCACAGATGTCAGAATGACACTCGGCTAACACGACTAGACAAATGTTCACTGTCTAGACATGTGCAAACAAACTTGGAAAACAGCAAACGAACGTACCTGCCATATTGCGGAAATCTTGCTCCACAAATTGATAACATGCCCTGCCTCCGCAGCTTCTTTGGCTTCTTCCGCAACTTCTGCTTTTACTTCGCTGGCTTCTTTTGTTTCTGGGTTTGCTGGCACTTCTGCTTTTATTTCTTCTGCAGAAGCCTCCATGTCAAAACAACTTGCAAGCACTATCAAGAATGAAGTATGCTAAGCTTTGCAATGATACCAGGTTCCGCTACCCTGATGCTTGATTAATCCTGGCTGTGTGCAAGATAACTCCTTCTGACGTCCTACCTGCTTACAAATCCAGAATCAATCATTGTCCCATAGTGATCCATAGTGGTCATAATTAGTGATCATAGTGTTGAGTGTTGATCGTGATTCCAGTCAAGTCATTCCTTTTTGATCCCTTTTGCCTCTGCTGGACTCTTTCCCTTTCCTTTCGCAGGTCCTTTTGCTGGACCCTTTCCAGGTCCTTTCGCTGGACCCTTTGCCGCAGGTGCCTGCCATTCAAGTTTCAATAGACCGACGAAAAACAGGATCTCAAGAATACTAAGTGACAAACACCACAAGGGAACGTTTGTCTCGACAGCAGGAGCAAACTGAAATATGCCATTCCTTGCCATTCATGTCCTCTGCAAAACTTGCTCCACAAACTGATAACATTGCCTGCCTCTGCGGCTTCTTTGGCTTCTTCTGCAACTTCTGCTTTTACTTCGCTAGCTTCTTTTGTTTCTGGGCTTGCTGCTGGCACTTCTGCTTTTGACTCTTCCAGAGACGGAGCAGCCTCCATGTCAAAACAACTTCCACGCATTATCAAGAATGAAGTATGCCAAGCTTTGCAATGATACCAGGTTCCGCTACCCTGATGCTTGATTAATCCTGGCTGTGTGCAAGATAACTCCTTCTGACGTCCTACCTGCTTACAAATCCAGAATCAATCATTGTCCCATAGTGATCCATAGTGGTCATAATTAGTGATCATAGTGTTGAGTGTTGATCGTGATTCCAGTCAAGTCATTCCTTTTTGATCCCTTTTGCCTCTGCTGGACTCTTTCCCTTTCCTTTCGCAGGTCCTTTTGCTGGACCCTTTCCAGGTCCTTTCGCTGGACCCTTTGCCGCAGGTGCCTGCCATTCAAGTTTCAATAGACCGACGAAAAACAGGATCTCAAGAATACTAAGTGACAAACACCACAAGGGAACGTTTGTCTCGACAGCAGGAGCAAACTGAAATATGCCATTCCTTGCCATTCATGTCCTCTGCAAATCTTGCTCCACAAACTGATAACATTGCCTGCCTCCGCAGCTTCTTTCCCTTCTTCCGCAACTTCTGCTTTTACTTCGCTAGCTTCTTTTGTTTCTGGGCTTGCTGCTGGCACTTCTGCTGCTTTTGGTTCTTCCACAGACGGAGCAGCCTCCATGTCAAAACAACTTCCAAGCACTATCAAGAATGAAGTATGCCAAGCTTCGCAATGATACCAGGTTCCGCTACCCTGATGCTTGATTAATCCTGGCTGTGTGCAAGATAACTCCTTCTGACGTCCTACCTGCTTACAAATCCAGAATCAATCATTGTCCCATAGTGATCCATAGTGGTCATAATTAGTGATCATAGTGTTGAGTGTTGATCGTGATTCCAGTCAAGTCATTCCTTTTTGATCCCTTTTGCCTCTGCTGGACTCTTTCCCTTTCCTTTCGCAGGTCCTTTTGCTGGACCCTTTCCAGGTCCTTTCGCTGGACCCTTTGCCGCAGGTGCCTGCCATTCAAGTTTCAATAGACCGACGAAAAACAGGATCTCAAGAATATCCAAGTGACAAACACCACTAAGGAACGTTTGTCTCGACAGCAGGAGCAAACTGAAATATGTCACTCCTTGCCATTCATGTCCTCTGCAAAACTTGCTCCACAAACTGATAACATTGCCTGCCTCTGCGGCTTCTTTGGCTTCTTCTGCAACTTCTGCTTTTACTTCGCTAGCTTCTTTTGTTTCTGGGCTTGCTGCTGGCACTTCTGCTTTTGACTCTTCCAGAGACGGAGCAGCCTCCATGTCAAAACAACTTCCACGCATTATCAAGAATGAAGTATTCCAAGCTTTGCAATGATACCAGGTTCCGCTACCCTGATGCTTGATTAGTCCTGGCTCTGTGCAAGATAATTACGTGCTTACCAATCCAGAATCAATCATTGTCCCATAGTGATCCATAGGAGTCATAGTGACCATAGTGTTGTGTTGATCGTGATTCCAGTCAAGTCATTCCTTTTTGATCCCTTTTGCCTCTGCTGGACTCTTTCCCTTTCCTTTCGCAGGTCCTTTTGCTGGACCCTTTCCAGGTCCTTTCGCTGGACCCTTTGCCGCAGGTGCCTGCCATTCAAGTTTCAATAGACCGACGAAAAACAGGATCTCAAGAATACTAAGTGACAAACACCACAAGGGAACGTTTGTCTCGACAGCAGGAGCAAACTGAAATATGCCATTCCTTGCCATTCATGTCCTCTGCAAAACTTGCTCCACAAACTGATAACATTGCCTGCCTCTGCGGCTTCTTTGGCTTCTTCTGCAACTTCTGCTTTTACTTCGCTAGCTTCTTTTGTTTCTGGGCTTGCTGTCGGCACTTCTGCTGCTTTTGGTTCTTCTGCAGACGGAGCAGCCTCCATGTCAAAACAACTTCCACGCATTATCAAGAATGAAGTATGCCAAGCTTTGCAATGATACCAGGTTCCGCTACCCTGATGCTTGATTAGTCCTGGCTCTGTGCAAGATAACTACGAGCTCACCAATCCAGAATCAATCATTGTCCCATAGTGATCCATAGTGGTCATAATTAGTGATCATAGTGTTGAGTGTTGATCGTGATTCCAGTCAAGTCATTCCTTTTTGATCCCTTTTGCCTCTGCTGGACTCTTTCCCTTTCCTTTCGCAGGTCCTTTTGCTGGACCCTTTCCAGGTCCTTTCGCTGGACCCTTTGCCGCAGGTGCCTGCCATTCAAGTTTCAATACACCGACGAAAAACAGGATCTCAAGAATACTAAGTGACAAACACCACAAGGGAAAGTTTGTCTCGACAGCAGGAGCAAACTGAAATATGCCATTCCTTGCCATTCATGTCCTCTGCAAAACTTGCTCCACAAACTGATAACATTGCCTGCCTCTGCGGCTTCTTTGGCTTCTTCTGCAACTTCTGCTTTTACTTCGCTGGCTTCTTTTGTTTCTGGGTTTGCTGGCACTTCTGCTTTTGGTTCTTCTGCAGACGGAGCAGCCTCCATGTCAAAACAACTTCCAAGCACTATCAAGAATAAAGTATGCTAAGCTTTGCAATGATACCTGGTTCCGCTACCCTGATGCTTGATTAGTCCTGGCTCTGTGCAAGATAACTACGAGCTTACCAATCCAAAATCAATCATTGTCCCATAGTGTCCATGGTGGTCATAGTGACCATAGTGTTGAGTGTTGATCCNAAGTATGCTAAGCTTTGCAATGATACCTGGTTCCGCTACCCTGATGCTTGATTAATCCTGGCTGTGTGCAAGATAACTCCTTCTGAGGTCCTACCTGCTTACCAATCCAGAATCAATCATTGTCCCATAGTGATCCATAGTGGTCATAATTTGTGATCATAGTGTTGAGTGTTGATCATGATTCCAGTCAAGTCATTCCTTTTTGATCCCTTTTGCCTCTGCTGGACTCTTTCCCTTTCCTTTCGCAGGTCCTTTTGCTGGACCCTTTCCAGGTCCTTTCGCTGGACCCTTTGCCGCAGGTGCCTGCCATTCAAGTTTCAATAGACCGACGAAAAACAGGATCTCAAGAATACTAAGTGACAAACACCACTAAGGAACGTTTGTCTCGACAGCAGGAGCAAACTGAAATATGCCATTCCTTGCCATTCATGTCCTCTGCAAATCTTGCTCCACAAACTCATAACATTGCCTGCCTCTGCGGCTTCTTTGGCTTCTTCCGCAACTTCTGCTTTTACTTCGCTAGCTTCTTTTGTTTCTAGGTTTGCTGCTGGCACTTCTGCTTTTTGCTCTTCTGCAGACGGAGCAGCCTCCATGTCAAAACAACTTCCAAACATTATCAAGAATGAATTATGCCAAGCGAAGATAGATTCTGTTTGGGCGACCATGAGAAGTCTACCCACCTCAATGTTTAAGTAATCTTGACTGTGTGCAAGATAAAGACTTGTATAGACGATATGTATATACACATGCCCACACATCAAATGAAAATGCAAGCACGAAACTACGAGAATTACCACGAATCCTGTGCGCAACCTCCGATCTAACAAGGCCCTTTATTACTACTACAGTAAGAACCCCAAGTGTTAAACGCACTGTTTGGGGAAGAACTATCATTGTCACATAGTCATGAGTCATGGGGATCATATGTCATAGTTGCCGCTGACGGCTATCCCTTTTCGATCCGTTTTGCCTCTGCTGGACTCTTTCCTTTTCCCTTTGCAGGTCCTTTTGCTGGACCCTTTCCAGGTCCTTTCGCTGGACCCTTGGCCGCAGGTGCCTATCATCCAAGTCAAAATACCAAGTAACTAGCGCATACACAATGTAAAACTGCAACCTGCTGTGTCCAAAGTTCTATTCTCAGCGATGCCTGCCTCTGCACCTTCTTTGGCTTCTTCTGCTTTCACCTCGCTCTCTTCTTTGATCTCAGGAGTCTCTGCTTGGGGTTCTTCTGCCACCTGTGCTGCTTGCGCAGCCTTCTCACAAGACAGAGCGGCCAACTAAGCACACGAGGAGAAAAAAGTGGCATTCACACTTCAAGTCGCTCAAATGTTGCATTGTACAGAAGCATTTTGTCATGATACATCATGATGCAGTGAAACAAATTTCAGAATCACAATCTCGACTCTCCCTGGTACCTGCGAAACCTCTGCTGGACTCTTTCCTTTTCCCTTTCCAGGTCCTTTCGCTGGACCCTTGGCAGATGCCTCCCGATTCGGAGAGCCAACGAATGCAGGAGGAGAGCGAGACCTATGAGTTGAGGGGTCATCCATCTGCAACGTTGGTTGGTAGATGCCATTTTGTGCAATGTCAGGTTTTTTGTGTCAAAAAATCAAAAGTAATCAAGTTGAACTTGATTAACTCCTTCTTCAAGTTTTCTGCAGGTCCCAAAGTGGTCCTTTTTTGAACAAATTTACTACAAGACAAAAAAAGCTTCAGCAGCCAACTTCTCCCCAAAGCTTTCAGGCCTCCACTTTTGTTTCAGCTTCAGCCTCCGCATGGAAACAAGTCTTTCTACAGTGTAAAGAGGCGATAAGTGAAGAAAAAATCCTTGAAAACCAGGGGGAATCACCCATTTTTTTGACGAATCACACAGTTTTTCTTTTTTTGTTCGGGGGGATCACCATTTAATTGGAAAGAGTTGGACCAAAATGGTGATATTCTCTGAATTATGCCATTCCATTTAGAAGACTGCGAAACATGTAGGGGATCACTCAGCTTATCCCCATTCCATAGCTGCAAGGCGGGCTAATCCAGCCTAGTGAGGTTGGTCAATGGTCCAAATTCAGAGATTCATGAACAGTTGCAAACCATGAATCACCAAGATCATATCCAATCATGAAACATCTATATCATCATGTATAATTGTTCCCATATTAGATTACCATACCAGGAAAAATTCCCCTTAGTGGCAGATTCTTACATTCTGATGGCATATGAAATGGTCATGAACTTATGCCAGAATTTCATGCGTTGCACCACTTCAGGCCCCTCCCGATGGCCTCTGTCATCGCAGTTCCGAAGATCGCCCAATCACTTTAGAGTGCTTTGCTGTGCTCGTTGTGCTGGAAATGGATTCTGGAAGATCTTTTTCAGAATGTGAAAACCAAAGAAATGATGTTGTTGATTTTTGCCTTTGCTTCTTTGAAGACTGTTGCTCTTGCAATGACTTTATTGTTGTTTTTCACATCACCGGGATCACGAAGATCCCTTGTTCCGTTCTGGTATCATATGGCTCTGGGGTTCCTCCTGCTTCAAGCTTCACATGCTTATGATTCCTAAAATTGTCCATGTGAAAACCCGGTGCTGCTAAACCAAACAGCTGGCAGGTTCAAACAGACAATCGAGAAGACGACTGGACAAACTTTGGCAATTTCCCTCAAACCAGTGTCATAAATGGCGCATGAGGCTGTTTCAAAACAACACATTTGTTTATTTGTTTCGTGCTTCACATGTGAAATCACATCTTACTCATCAACATCCGATGTGTATCAACATCCGATCACCCACCGACCAGAAGATGTGGCCCTCGACTTCATCAAGTTTGCCATCATGTTGCCCAAAGCCAGGACCCATCTGGCCGATGCTCCACCGCTCCGATGACCAGAAAGACATGTTTGTTTTGCAGTGAAAAGATGAGGCAAAAGAAATGGCAAACACAAATCACATTGGAAAAGAAGAACGAAAAACTGCCTTCACTTTGAACTTCATCATGATTTTCAAGTTCGGGGTGAGTTTCCTTCGCCATGCATCCATTCCTATGTTCCATATTATTTGTTTTCAGATGTTTTCAGGGCTTCCTAGGTCCAGCTGCCAATGAGAAGACCTCAAGGTGACAAAGCCCTTCCCGAATTATGAGAGACATGGGAACTTTATAGGAACTCAGTAGGTAGTCATATGATACATTTCAGTTCAGCGTTTCGACCACTCTATTTCTGCTGAAAACAAGAAGGGTTCAAAATCTGGGATTTCAACATTTGATGAAATCATGATAAATCATGTCATGGAATGATGTTCGAAATGGTTGAAACATGTTGAAACCCTTGTGACTCAACATCCTCTTACAGCCTGGCAGCAAATGGAGGTTACACCACTTTCAACTCCACCCTCTCCAAGTAGCAACCCCCTAGACAAACCTGAAAATGGACCGGACGCTGACGCTGAAACTCGTGGTGAAACTATCGGTAACTATCATCATCATCATCATCATCATCATCATCATCATCATCATCATCATCATCATCATCATCATCATCATCATCCATTCAAACGACAAACCCTCAGAAATCCTCTCTTCAGCTCTCCACTTTTAGCCCCCACAAATCTTCCCTTTGGTTTCAACACAGTCGCGAGGCACATCCATCTCCTTGTGTTGCCTCCCAGAAACGTGCAGGCCTTGGGCGAAATGGCTGAGATCCCCAATATTTTTTTTCAGACATTCCAACTGAATCCCTAGAACTCCGAAAAGATTTATATAAAAAATCGCAGTTCGAAACGGTTTCGGGAGACCAGACTTTGTTTGTCAAAATGCTGCTGAAATCTGGTGAAATTGGTGGATGATCTCATGATTCCATGCAACGGTTCATCCTCAAAGCCATTCATTCACTTCAGCAGTTTGCCCCCTTTTTTGTTTTGAGTCGTGGGCCGTGAGACAGTAATCAATGAACAACAGCACGGGCAACAGTGGCACACCACCTGATACGAAATGCTAAGAAGCCAAGAGAGGAGACCTGTCCATCCTTGTCTCAGGGTTGTATACGAAAAGGGTGTCCATTTGTCAAAGAATACGTTCCACATTGATCTTTCTGGTATTACCAGATCTTGACTTTTTTACTGTCTCGCAAAACCGGGAACTTTTGATGATGGTCACTTTGAGAATCATTGACTGTGAGGTGTGAGAATCACAAAAAATAAATATGGAAATCAGCTTGCAAGCATCCCTGCTGCAGGGTAGCTACGGCAAAATTGCCAAAGTTGAAAACAATCCGAAAGCCTCTCTTTTGAATGGAAGATTGTTGATATCACCAATTAGTTCCTTGCGCCCTAATACAGTTTGGAGACACACAAATCGTCCTTGCTTCCAAAAAAAATCGGATAAAACCCCACCTTTAGCAGTAGGAATCTGTTCCGTTGAGAGCCTCGGGGACTGGACCATGGAAAGGGGACCATGGATGCGGCAGTGGTTTACCTTGTAAACCACTAAACCTTGAGTCCTGCCATTCTGAAAAGGTGAAATAGTATGGAAATATCTTCAAATGTATAAATTAACTATACAACAACTTTCCAAACATTTAGACTATGATTACTATATTGTCACCCAATTCTCACTATGACTTTCTATCGTTGATGCCAAGCGCCACACAACTTCGGCGGCTTTTTCGTACCAAGGTCGCTGCAAAGAGCCCAGGACTGTCCAAACCCAAATTCTGGAGCACACCTGGTTGTGACCATCACTGAGGTGTTATCGAGTTGTTGGTGCTGTTGTTTGCTTGATGTCTCAAGGGGGTGTTTCCAAAAAAATCTGTTTTTTTCTATTCAACTTTGGAAAAAAAACCTGCAATGACTTGACTTGTTCAAGAAAACAAAACATGAAGATGAGATTTCACCAGATCATCATGAAGCTTCAGGGTTAGATTTGCAGCCACTCATGGTATCCACCCATCTTTCAACTCCAAGTTCTTGATCACAACCAATTGACTTCCATGGGTCCACCCCAAAACATCTACAGTATGTTCATCTTCCCCAAGTTAAGTTTTCCTTTCCAAACAGTTAGATCACTTAGGGGATCCACTTGGTTGAGCTTGCCATTTTGGCCACTGAACATGTCTGTCAACCATCTACCACCTCCAGACCACGTAGGCCAAAGTGCAAGGGAAACGCACGGCCTTCGTGGTGGGAATTTCCCAAAATTCCCAGAAAAGGTCATCTCTTTGTGTGTGTGGACTTGTTACCCATGATTTTGAAAGATCTTGAGATGTCAGCTTGTTAACAAATGTCTAAAGATTGTGTAACTTCACGTTGCATATATCATATATGCTCATATATGTATAATAAGTCTATCAGTTTGTCATATGTTTTTTCTCAAAAACAAATACATGTGCTACTGTTGTTGGAAGAAATCCTGCACCAGTTGAGGTTGGTAGTTTATCCCACTATTTGCAAGGTTTTATACATCCAAACGGTGGTTGTTTGGGATTTCTGAACCATCAACAGTATCATTTGCTCACATCTCCCACCTGGACGTGATGCCAGGCTAGCTGCCACGGTGTCTGAGACTGCCAGATCGATCTCAACCTCGATTGGCACCACTGAGGATCTGAATTTCGTATCTGACAAAAAATCACAGCTTCAAGAAGCGGCTTTGATCTGGTGGTTTTAACCAACCCATGTGAAAAATATGCGCAAGTCAAATTGGATCATGAAACCCCAAGGGTCGGGGGTGAAAATGAAAAATGTTTCAAACCACCACCTAGTGATTCACTGCCATTCTCAACAAACAATTCACTTAGCTGCCAAAAAGTCTTGCTGATTTGTATTGTGCGATATTTGTCTCACCACCGTTGTGCTTTGCCATCAAAGTCGCCAAGGCAAGACAGGTTGAAAGTAAGGAAAGTCCTGCACAAGTCCATAACCTCGGCCCGTTCCGAATCATGTCAATGACAATTGTTGTCGCGCCGGTCCGTTTTTGTGTGTTTTGCCTTCTTCCCCCGTTGGTTGGGACCTGGGCAAACTGCAGAAATTTGGCAGAAAAATCAGGTAAAATGATGTAAAATGGTTGAAGCATCAGAGCTTTGTTGGTTTATCTCCTCTTGGAACTGCTAAAGGGTCACACCTGTCCAAGTCGTTTCGATTTTTTTCCGCTTTTTGCCGAGGTCCCGGACGTCACACGGCTCTCCAAGGACAATTGAGAAGACCTAGAGGTGATGGATAAATTCAATTTTTGGGTTTGATACATAAATACATGGGTTAAACAAAGACAACTCATGATATAGCTCACCTTTTAACATTCATTCTTCACATCCCTCTTTTTGGGAGCTGCACGCTTTGCCAGTGTTTTTCCTCCAGACCGAGGCATACACGGGTTCCACCAGGACCATGTTAAGGCCCAAAGCGCCACAGCAGCAAAGGCCGCACCTGTCGATCAGATTAGATCCATTGAAATGTGGAAATGGTTCATGTGTATGGTCCAATAATCAATAATTTCGGGCAATAGCTACTCCCAAAAAAAACTAACATGGAACCTAAAAGTGGAGGTTTGGAAGATGACTTTCTTTTTGAAAGGGTTGAATTTTTACCGGGGGGAAGTGTGTCATTCAGAGACCCCACCTTGAACCACCGCTTCCACGCCACCGCAGCTGAAACGCCTTTGGCATCTCTCCAAAATGCAAGTTTCAAAAATGGCAAATCATTGCAACTCAAAATCTGCAACTGGCATGTTTTCAAAAATTGGCCAATGGCATTTTGGGCTATGATATGTTTTCTGTTTTCTGTTGTCCACTTTTTGGCTCTTTTGTGGTACCAATAGAAGGTAAAAACCTCGAGTTCGCTCTTTTTTCGCAGCCAATCGGGACATTGAAAGTCAAAACTGGGTCCAAAACGGAGCCACTGTCACCATGGTTTTCCCTTGCTGGAGCTGAGGCCTTCGCCTGATGGTTAACCGACGTTTTTTTCTAGGGTTTCTTTTTGGATTTTAAGAAAATGCCAAGTTCTTAGGCCTTTTGGGGGGAAATGTTTAGTTGGTGGTTGAACCAACCCATCTGAAAAGTATGACTTAATCAAATTCGATCATTTACCCAAACAAACGGGATGAAAATAAAAGATATGTGAAACCACCGGGCCCCAGCTATGTTTAATAGGCAGCCATTAACCCCTTTTGTCAGGATCTGTTTGATAAGCCTCTAACCGGATGTAACTCCAACGAGCAAAAACTTTTGCAGAATCATGATCAAGCAATCTGTTTGAAGTTTACTCCGAATCAACCCCAACTGGAAATATCCTTCTTCCATCATTCCCTAGTGCCCCAAGCAAACCTACACAACTCATATCTGCAGCACCGGCCCCACCTTGCAGGTTGTGCATCACCTGGCTAGAATCTATATCAATGATGAGTCTGTCCTGGTGACTTTTTCTTGGAGAAGACCGAGGTTCAAAGCCATCAAGGACAATTGTGAAATCATACAGATCCACCAGGACCACACGCATTTTAACCAACCGTTCCAGTATGGAAGATGTCGTGAATCAAGACACTGAACATGCTCCACCTATCCTGTATGACGAATTAAAAGCCTATGAACAAATGGCAAAAATTATGCACAAACTTTGCCATGTGGGTGTTTCCTTAAATGGTCCAAAACACCCCAAAATGATCATTTTTAGCAGGAAACCCCATGGTTGTCGGGCACCACCACTTTAGGAAACCCCCTGTTAATACATACAACATATGGTAAGTACAGTATATGGCGTTACCAGCCAGGCCTCTCATCCTTGGCTGCAGTGAGGTTGCTGCTGACAATTCCTGCGGGGGTGTGGTGTCTTGGTGCCCACACCGCTTTCAGGGTGGATATCTTTGAATTGGATTTTTGCTAGATATTGAACCTTCAGACAAGCTTCAAGACAAGCAACTGTTTTTAGATATATTCACCTTGAGTTGTTTTTTAGATATCTTGGGTTGTTCCCACAAGGACAAGGCCTATCTTCATGTGAACAATTTCAACTGGCTTTGAAGACAAGCTTCAAGACATTTTAAAAAAACTCATCAGATACTTTGAGTAAACACCTGCAAAAATCATTGCACTTCATGAGGAAAACAGAACTACAAGTAGAAGCAATCATGAAAGCAGGATCCAAAGAGTAGCAGAAATTCCCTTTTCCAAGACACCTTCACAGACGAAAAAAAGAATCCGCTCATCTGGAATTCCAGCTTCACAGGAAAACTGCCACTCCTTCCATGCCAACCATGGATGAATCATTTGTGCCAATCCTGGCCAAGTCGATGGGTTTGGTAGCATCAAACCTGCCTGCTGGATGTATTCCCCGAAACTCTGTGGGTTTTTTGTTTTGGTAAAAGCCATCTTGGATGATCATTCAAAGCAGCCTTTGATATTTTAAACAGTAAATCTCATAGAAGCCATCTTTTAAATTGAAGCTAATATCCGTATCCCCCACAGGTTGATGTTGTTTATCAACTTCTTCCATCATCCCAATGGAGATGTCACCTAGCAATGGCAATGCCAAGAGAAGCCACGCACAAAACCTGAGGCATGGCAAAGAGGTGGCAAAACTGCCGCTTGCAAACATGCTGTAATATAGATCATTCTCAAATATTGTATTACATTCTGAACTTACCATGCATTGGCAATTGTACAGGGCTCACTCTATTACCAACCAAAAAAAACACAAAAAAACAAGAAAAATCCCTCAAAACTTATACATTTTAGCATCAAGTGAGATCCTCCCCCAACAAATTTTTGGATTCCATTTTATTCATCCCTATCCCTTGTTAGATCACCAAACAGGTGAAGCCCAACCCCTCACCACCCCGGTGGGCCCGAACCTCGGGGTGGAGAAACGGCAACTTTTCAGTTCCTCCCAGGTCGCCCAGCATGACACCTCAAAGGGACGACCCAATGACATTCACAGCGATGGGATTTTTTTTCGACAAAAAATTCCGGTGGTCGTTGTTTGGGAAATGGTGGTATAAGACTATTCCGTTGAAATGGAGAATCCAGGTGTCAATTTTTGGATGGTATTGAAACTTATTAAACAGGGAAAAAAAAGGAATGAGATTTTCAAGCCGGCGAACTTAGTTTACTACAGTCTGGCAGAAAGAAAAGAGAAGTCAAGTGCTGATAGATACACAAAATTTCTCAGAAAATATCAATAAAATTGACAGGAAATCTTAGGGAAATATTCCGATATCAATTTCATAGCAAAATATCGCCAACATGTCCTATCATGTCGATGAGGGTCAAGTGATCTGTGGCAGCTCCCTTAAGTCTTCGCCAAGAGACTAAAGACATTAGAAGTTGAAGGAACAACAATGCCACCGCCTCCAGAGCCATCGGAAAGATGGCGCCCATCCCAACTCTATGGGTTTTGATTCGATGAAACCAATGAGTTTCGTCGGATGACTTCACTCCCCGGGAGTCAGGGAAGTTGCAACATCGATTTATTTTCCAACCTCCGCCAGCCATGTGGTTTCATCCTCGGGCTGCTTTAAACCTGAGTACTTCTAGAAAATCTTCAGCAAAAACCAAAAAACTGACGACCAGAATCAAGAAGTGTGTTTTTTCCGTGCCATAGGTCTTGAAAAAGGTGACACCCATAGGCATGCAAAGACCTATTGGCAGGGGAAAACACAAATGAAGTTAGATCATTTCGGGATAATTTTGCCATCTAAACTACCTATTGTCAGATTCACCTCAGCTTCATCACCAAAAAAAAGACCTGAAAAAACATACATTTCCAATGTATGCAAAGAACCTCCAGGGAACTAAGATCTCCCCTTTACAATCTTTTAAAGGTAGCTGGGAACATGATGTTCCTCTTGTATAGGTTGGATGTCTTGGCTTCCAGGAGTGTATACCACTGTGGACCCACCCTCTGTACACTGAGATGACCCCAACCCAAGGTGAAGAGGACCACAAGCCTCAATGGCTGTTCTGCATTGACAAACTCTTCAGCAGCTTAGTGGCTGAGTATCACACGCGCCAACGTGGGAGGCAAAGCAAGCGCAATGAAAAAGCAGAAACACCAAACTGCGAGGCGTTTTGATTCCGAGGTGAGAGGAGAATAGTCTGATTCTTTGACAATCACATCTGAAGACCTGCAACAAAACAGTTGAGATGATAGTTATAGTGCTATATACTAATATACCGTTGTGTACTGGTTTTCCATGCTACTTTTATGGCTTCAATACATACCACGGGTGGTTGACCGGATGTCTTCCATCAACCGTATTAGTACAATTAGACTATATGTCTCGGTTCTTGACTTGCACCTACCTGAGGAAAAGGAAGGAAGGGTGACTTTGTGTTGGCACGGGACATCTTGTCCCTTCCAAGGAATGGAAAGGAGATTGATTTGATACAGTCATTTTGGCAGAAGATCCAAGAAAAGCTATATCAAGCTTGACTCCTTTTGTGTAACGTGGCAAGGGTGAAAACCTACTAGAAAGCAAGAAAATTTGCGATGCTGAAAGGTGACAACTGGATCGTCCAGTGGTATCAGGATTGAAGGATATGAACAAATATGAACAAATGCACTTCGCGGATGTGGTGGGTCAAAGTCTTTCCGGTCCCAAAGCGGAAAAACATACAAAAACATGTTCAGCGGATGACACATCAGAACTGATGATTTGGAGACATTGCCCTTTCACTGGGATGCTCGGTGTGCGTTCATGCATGAACTCTGTTTGCCACTGGAACTGCTGCTATCGAATGCGATTGCCATATCCCCCACGCCACTGTCACTGCAGCCTCAAGCGCGTGGCGAAAGTCATTGTATTCGTCGACTAGGCCTAGCGAACCACACTCTTGACGGCGATCGTCACATTTGAAGTTTCAAGCTGCACTACGTATCACACCAGACGGTTGTTAACATCTGCCGGTAATACTTGTTGATGGAAGAAATTCTGCACCAGTTGATAGGTAGGATTTCTTCCATCAACAATATGAGTGGTCCAGCCCCATTGACCAGCGTTTTGTTCCTAATCTTTCCCCAAAGAGATAAGGTTGATTGTGAACTGTTGGACAAATTCCGAATAGGAGGGGCAAGTTTTTATCTGACAACATCTGAAAGTGTAATATTATATGATTCTATGATATTTACAGCCCCGAAGTTTAACATAGCACCTGAAACTCGATGGTTGGAAGCCTACTTCCCTTTGGGGATAAGAAATTTTCAGGGGCGAACTGTTAAACTTGCAGGGAGTAATTCCGATGGAATTTCTGCTCCACCAACCCAAGGAGAACTGCCTGCCACACAGGCAGCTACTACCACATTGCTGGGACTCCATGTTCTGACCATTCATTTTTAGCTGTCCATGGAGAAAGGATGAACAGCTTCTAGGTTTGAGAGGATGATTTGAGATATTTCCCTTCAATCTTTCCCGGAATGAGACAACATGACAACATGTGCTTAGTACACAGTGCAAATGTCCGATCTGTTCTAGCCTTCTCATTGCTTCTGATCTAATAACGAGTTGTTTGTTCCGGCCTGTCCCTTTCAAAAATTTTGGCCTGGCAAAAAGCAACAAAAAGCCGGATTTTGACCAATGCACTCGGTTTTTTTGAGATGGTGAAAATACATGAAAATTCCAAGCCAGAGAGGGCCGTTTTTTTAACCTTATAATCACAAGTGACCTCATTGAAAAATATCAATTCTCAACAACCTCACCCACCAAAGCCGAATGAATGAACCTCGCAAAAACACCACCTTTTCCGCAATGGTTTGCGTTGGCGAATTTGAGTGCCCCTCAACCCGCCACGAACTGGACAAAAAAATCAGCAATTGGGAAAGTTCGGGCGGCAAAAGCAATCCATGTTCACGGCTGCACTCAAAACCTAAGGGAAGGTTTGCGGAAAATACGCACTTGCACACTGTGGGTGGTCCACTTGGCAAATTCTTTCATGTGAATCGAATGTTTCGGTTGAAATGCTGAAATAGACTTCACCCCAGCGTATTGATTCATGTTTCTATACAATGCTGACTGATCATGATATTCGCACAAAAGCAATTGCCCTCCTTTCTTTCGTGGTAAACATACGTATCTTTAAAAACATAAAAATAAATACGATTGAATACGCCACACACACAATGTGCGCGAGTATGATGCTGATAACTAGCGATATATACGCTATATATCCTATATCTAATGACTGTTTGAAGCCAACGTTGTAGCTTGAAAGAATTTGCTTCACAAGTCGTGGCACGCCAATCAATTGGATTTTTGAAGGCACCCTGGCCATAATCACCCATCGGTCTCATCCCGCCGCAGCACTCGATTCCGAGTGCCACCCGCGGTCTTGATGCGGACCGGTTCTTTGGAAAGTTTTTGAGATGCTGGTTGAGAATCGTTCTCCAGGGTCAGGTCCAGCGGCAACATGGCACCCAACTAACAGATCATAATGGTCATAGTCTTGAGTATCAAGTTGAGTGTACGAACTTAGCTAGCAGCCAATACCTACCCCAGATCCACCGCAGAAAATGGACCTGGACTTCAAAAACATCAGGTGCATCACATCTTTGAAGAAAAAAATATTATTTTCCCTTGTCATACTTTGATGCCCCTTGATAACAATCATTCATAAATAATATGAAAAATCAAAAAAAATTGTTCACATTGATTTCTTGACAACCAAAAGGAATACAAAGAAGTGTGTTTTTGATTCTACCGTTACACTCACCTAAAAAAAAACAAGTGGATCTATTTCCCTTTGCCACTTGACCATTCACCCTGGATCATGGCTCAGCTCTCAGCAGGTTTCAATGGAGCGATCGATCGTGGGGTTCCAGTGGAAGTTTGATGTCCACGAGAGGTTTCAGGAATCGGTGCCATAAGATGATCCACAATAAGCAAAAACGCTGGAAAATCCACGAATTACAGTATTTTGTGTGGAAGAACACTGAGATTTTTGTTCACTCACCACTGCAAGATGACTTGTTGAGAGGTTGTATGATTTTTAAGAAAGTATATTCAAAAGATTTTAAAAGTCCCTCAGTGAAAAACAAACATACAATGGGCGGGCGCTTGGGGCGCTTGCTGCTCGGCTCGTACGCCGATGGGTCTCGAAAGATGTGTGAGGTGTAACCGGGTTTGCAATTTCTAGTGATAAATCTCGGGAGAAATAGGAACTTACTGGAAGTAGTAAACAAGATGTAAATGAGAAATAGACTGGTAGTTTTGATTGACGTTTGAATCAACAGGAACCAAACTTGGTTCTCACTAAAAAGAAAAATGTCAACAGGAACTGGTTTTGATTCAAGTTTCAAGAAAAACCGTCATTTGCGCCTTCCAAATCAGAAACGTCAAAACTCCGCTGGTTCATTTCGACTGTGTAAGGGCTGTGACTTGTGGTTTGTGGTTGATCTATCCTTAAGTGATTGAAAATCCATCGGCTTGATCCCATCGTCTCATGGACGCCTCGTTTCAACACTGCTGCGCTACGCGCCCCTCACTGGTTTCAGTGGTCTGTGACGCATCTCAGTTTTCAGCTGAACCATCAGTCACAGACATAGTTGAACCCAAAACAGTGTTTGTCTTTGATGGAAGTAGAGGTCATTAAAAAAGAACTAAGCATTCAAAGACTAAATTATTTCAATTCATCTAAGCTACTGTCCAGCAAAGTATCACCAAGGTAATGGTTATCACTACAAATGGCTCATGTTCATGCTGAACAATCTCAACCCCTCCAGATTTGCGATTCGTTGGCTTGACACTGTAGGCAGCACAAGTACTTTGATGAAGCTACATCGTGGAAATATCTACACGATATCATTGATGCTGCTTAGAGTTATTTATAATCCTCTTTCAAGAAGAAACTTCTTAGTCAAACCCCTGCCATAGCCTTTCTAGCCGCCTGCGTTTTACCATAAAACGGCTCCATTTTGGGAGCGACAGCCCTATAGCCAACAAATAGGGATTAACCTGCCAGGAAAAGGCGGCTCAACTCTCCCAAAAACGGATCAACTCTCTACATGAAATGCAGGCACCGACAAAGGCTATATGCGTTTTTTTTTCACTCAGATGGGGGATTTGTTCTCTTCGTAGCTTTTGATCCCATGCTTGGGACCGGTTTATATAATAAGCTATTCTGAATCAATTGCGAGGTGTCGTTGTCTAAAGGATTGTGGAGGTGTTTGTTGATGCCCATGCTGATTTCAAATCATCAACAGGTTTGATCAACTTTGGTCCACACACCCAAGTCCAAACGTGTTTTGGGCTTCCAAACATTCAGGTTGCTTCACCGCTGCCTTAAACATATGCTCTGAAAACTGGAAATCTGGAAACCACTTAAAATTACAGTTATTTCTCACTTGATTCAATTGACCAGAGTTTTTCAGGATCGGAGTACCCCACCAACCATTCATTGGGGGTTTGTTTGGAGTTCATGGGAAACCATAGCGCAGTTCACGGGGAACTTTGAGAGTCACCTCCCAGCTGCGTGAAGGAAACATGTGGGGTCTTTAGGTGTTCAATACCATCTTCCCTTTTTGTGCTACCATGGTTGAGTCAAATCATATTCCTGAAACAAGAAACTACTTCAAACTACTTCAAACTGGACTTTTTTCATACTTTGGGTGGATTTCTCCTATAACCATGAATCACGTTTGGTTTTTGTATATCTCCCCATGAATCACGTGACCAACTGAGCACCCCGTACGATTCACCACCGTCCCAGTGATTCCAATCATTCCATGAAGTCCAGCTGTTGGAGGATCGACCTCCCGTCGTTGTCGTAAATCGGCCCCGGGTTTTGGGTGGTGCCTTTGTAACAATTGTGATGCCATGGATATGCAGATATGCTTTTTCAATATGTGGGGATGTTTCCTTAAATGGTGGTACCCCAAAAACACCCCAAAATGATCATAGTAGGAAAACCCATGAGTGTTGGGTACCCCTATTTTTGGAAACACACATGTGCATATGTACAAAAAGAGACATTTTACGTTATACTTATACACATTATATTTGTTGTTGTTGTTGTTTTTTTAAACTTGTCATATTCCCTTACAAATTCCCAGATCTTCAAGTAACCGACTTGAACTTTTCTTGGTGACCTAGAAACTCAAAACATCTCTCCACAATGGAACCCTTCACAGAGGATCTGAGCTGCCCAGGCCATGCCAGGAATTGTCATAGTTAGAGGCCTCAATTCGTGAAACTTTTTGGATTTGCATCTAGGTAGTCGTTACACACCAAAACAACCAAAGAAAATGTCTAAGTTTCCTTCTTTGTTTATTGTTTTGGAAAATTTTCCCCAAAAAACGTTGGGGTTTTTTGTCGTTCCAAAGACGCCAAGGTGGAGCCAAATCTGAGGTCAAGGAACTCCTTTTCCCTGGCTTTTTCCTCCATAGCCATTGTGTCTACCTTTCCGTGAAGGTTGCGGTGCAACCATCCAAACCAGCACCAAGCAAACCCTACAACACATGGTTTGCAGGTGGTAAGCTGGATGAAGCTGGAAAATGAAATCCAACAGATTTTAACTTTCAAAAAAAGCAATGTAATGTGTATATTACATCCATTCCTATCATAATATGTGTCCGAAATATATACCTACATACATATTCTATATATTCTACTGGTATATACATGTTATATACACCCGGTCACCCAGTAGCAGTCAGTCCCTCCCCGAGATTCATCCCCTGCCTCCGGAACCGCGCGTTGTCACGGGTACCCATTGCCTCGACGGCTTCCAGCGGCTGAGTGCTCCAATGCATAGAAAACGATACATGACTATGGATGTATATATATATGTATAAATATGTATCTTGCAATTATATCATATATCATCTCAACAAAATGTGTATGACATATGAATTTCTACTAGTAAAAAATGATGTTGCAAAATGATTCATCTATTACGAAATGATTCGTCTATTGCGAATCTTGAAATCATTTCAATTCTCTTCAATATATATATATATATATATTATATTATACGTACATACTACAAGCATATGTACGTAAAACTCGCGAAACCAGGACCTCAAATTCCATGTCTTTCCTCCTACGTTCTTCTCTCTCTAAGGTATTTTGGGTTTGATGACCACACCTGTTGAGACACATCCATCTTGTATCTGACCTTGTGTTGGTATGCAAATTCCCCACCTGAAATCATCAGCTGAGGAGTTGATACTAGTCAATCTACCCATCAGAAATTTCAAGGGTACATTTGCTGGAGAGGCTCAAAAGGGACAAGGAAGACATCTCATGGGAACCCCCTGAAAATCAGAGGAGTTCATCCGCATGTTTAGACTAATTTGATTTTACCCCCAATTTTCTAGTAGAAGCGGCCCCGGCCTTTGTCTACTCTGCCATGTACTGGAAGAGGAGGCTTCCTGGATGGTAATGACATCATCCACCCAAAACAGCTACATTTCAAGCTGCCCCGGGGTGGCCTCTGGTGCATTGGCATGCCTGTCGACACACAGCTGTTTGGATGATGTTTTTGCCCGAAACAAAAAAAAGTTCATAATGGATCCAAACTCACATGATTTGTGGTTTACTCTAGGCAATACCATTTGCAATAAAAATCTATATCATCCTGCAATCTACCATTCTGATGTTCCTTTCTCATGGTGAACTAATTGTTTCGAACGGCAAGGAAGAACCTGAATCCCGGGGACTCAATGGACTCAGTAGACCTTGCCTTTGTCTACCCTGCCACTGATGTGACGAAGAAGATTCCTTGCAACAGGGCAAATTGTGTAGAAGCTGAGCATTTGAGAGCTTAAGTTTTTCGACTTTTCAACCAATTGAAAGGTGAAAAATCATCAGGGACGTCTCTAGCATGACCCGTCTCCGAAACTGCGGGGTGAAACACCGAGGCCTCTGTAGCATGAGGCCCATGCCTCAACCACCGATGTTGATGGTGCTTGGGTATTCCAATCTTCTATTTCAGTGGATGGTTTGCTTCAAATCCATGACTTGGCAAATCCCAACTGACTGATAGCCCAACCATGGCACTGCAATCCCAAAACAACATGATCAAGACTAGCACCGCTGTAAACTCTGGCTCTGTCACAATTCTACTGTGTCGCCTTTATTACTAAAAAAATTTGATCATTGCATACGGACCCTTCCAACCCATTCGCCTTCGTCTACCCTGCCAGTAGTTGGAAGACGAGGAATCCTACGGGCCGTGCCGGACAAGTTCCTAGGATGAAGTCTCATATTTCATCAACCTTCAAAAAGCATTTGAAAAAAACGACGGAAATCCCGCTACAAACTATCGTTTTCAGGTATATAACTTCATGTGACATCACTGCAATGTGACTAGAAGATTCAATAATATGGATGATACTTTATGCACTACGAGAATTCAAACGAAGCCATATAGATGGAACCTGAAACAACGATCCCAAAGAGGCTCATCAATTGTAAAACAACCATGTCTCATTTCCCATCTCATTTGGAACCATCCTAAACTTTAAACGTTTTTCAAAGCTGAATCCAAGCTAAAATCGTTTCAAAGCTGACCATCTTGCTCCAAAGTTTCTTAGAAGTATAGCACCTATACACATTTATACTATACATACAAATATATATATACATAATACGTATATTATACATATATATATTATTGAATCATACATATTACAGTATTTACATATACACATTTACAGCCGCTGCCAAAGTACACATTTGTAGCACAATCTGCAACTCCGATCGGAAACAAAAATGCACAAAAAATCACACCATCCGCGCCTCCTGCGAAGACCTGCGGAATTTGAGATTGCATTTGTTTCCGTCGAGTTGTTGAACTTACAACTTGAGGACAAAACTTCTGGTGGGAGATTTTCCATGCAACTTATATGTACCCTCCAGTAAACTAACATAGCTGTGGCCACAATATTAGTTTATCAGGGTGTAACACTTCTAACTTCTATTCGTTTCAATCCCAACTTGTTGTTTCCTTTTGCTGACACCGTACCTTTCTGGTGCATGCCAATTGCTATGGCGTCTCCAGCGTGTTGTGCTCGAGGACTGATCCTGCTGTTGTCTCCAGAAAATTCTACCGTCACTGGGTGTTTATTTTGAAATCCTGTCGGGTTGTTCTTCAGAACGGGTTTGTTTCAAACACCTCTTGTGATCTTTTTCGATTAAATCTCAAATTTGCCTGAATATAATCTATAAGAAGTGTCATCAGTGTGTAGAAGAGTACCGGGTACCCTCTTGAGGTGACATGTGCTTCATCATTCAAGTAGATCCGATTTTCCATACCAAATTTCTGGTCGGACATATGATGGATTAAAATCCTGCCATATCAAATAGATGCCAAAAAATATTCACAGTCCAGTTGGAAGACCACTTCCAATCAAAAATACCGTAAAATGTTGATAGGAAACTAACCCAACCAAATGAATCATCCCTCATCACACCATGCAAAAAATGGCCGAGACCCTCAAGCCCCTTCACGCCTCATCACCTTCACGCCTCAGCGTTGTTGTTGAAGATAGGTAACTCATGGGGGAGGTTAAAACTGCACCTATGTGCCTATCTGCAACAACAAAAAACATCAAAAAACAACAAGGACAGGAATTTTCCTGGATTTTTCTTCATGCAAAATTTACACCCAAATCTTCCAAGAACGACTTGCATCTCAGGTTTCGTATGGTATGACATCACAACCCTCAGTCCCCATACCAAGAACTACGTGGAGCGGTTCGGTTCCATTGACCTCCTTAGATGCACCGGAAAAAACCGTGAGGGATTCGGGTCAGGGAATCAAAGGTAGGAGGATGTTTATAAATCTACTTCTACATTACAAGTGATATAATGGTATAATAACAACATCTATCCTCATTCTTATCGTGATGATTATGAGATACTGTATCTTTAATTCAAATACAAAACTATACATGATTGTTTTTTTTCATGCACTTCATGCTGATCATAAATCATCCCAAAGCATCTGCCAAAGCTGCTCTGCGAAGCCCTTAGAGCAGTTCTGAGTTTGCCCACGTGCTCCATCTTTTCCCTGGCCCTTTCCGTGGCCCTTGCCACGGCCGCCTGGATAACAGAAAATTGTTCCCAAGATGCCAGGAATCAAAACAGAAACGAGAAGGTTTCTTTGGTGGAGTTGGCATGGCAAGGCATTCCCAAAACGATTGGACTGTTCATTTATCTAGAGCAAATGTCATAGAACCTTCCGTACAGCATTTCTTTTTGTGTTTCTGGCAAGAAACTTCCGAAAAAAAAACTTCACAAATCACGCAAAAGTCACAACCCCGCAGGACCTTGACATTCAGGATGCACTGCAACACACAACAGCTATTTTCATAAACGTCTTTACCATTGCACTCCATTGCAATCATCAGCTTGCCTCTTCCGCCTGTCTGTGCAGATCCACCTCTTCCTCTACCTTTGCTCCATCCGTCTGACCTTAAATCCAGCTTCCCCTATAACAACCTTGACCCTGCTCCAGTACTATTTGCCTTTCGGTTCCCTTTGTGTTTCCAGGATTCTAGAGGTCAGCGACATCCATATTGGAAACATCTATATTATGGAATCACAGAGAAGGGTATCATCTCGAGTACAAACAAGCGCCAATGGCTGCCACCTGTAAAGCCTTCGTGCCGAAGCAATGGAGGAGGAGGAGGATTCAACTTTGAAAGGAGGAAACAGGAGGAATCTAATTTCATCTACCCTCCTGGGAACTAACATATCCTGGTCCCCTTTATGATGTTCCATTTCCCCAGGCAGGATATATCAGTTCCCTGGAGGATAATAGCTCATGTGCCAACAGGGGCCTATTCGATTCTGGACAGCAGGGGCTCGGAGAGCCCTTTGATCCAACGTTGACAAATCTGGCTATGGCTTTAAAATGGTGGGTGCGTCAGTCAAAACCAGTTGCCAAAAAAATCGCACCAAGTTTCCCCTCATTCCTGGCGTCCCAACACGCTATGCGATCTGCGGGTTTCGGAGTGTGTGGGGCTGCCAGTGCCTGCAGCTCTGAATTGGCAGTGAACCTTCAACCTTGGACCTCCCAAAACCCATCTTGATGGAAGAAATCCCAAACAACCCACCTGGGATCTATAACAACCCTATGGAAATACTGGGATATCTACTACATCAACTGGTGAACGCCGTTGACTGGTTCCCAATCCACGCCTGGTCCCCAAGTCTCCACTGCACTGAGGGTCACAGGTAAAGTGCCATTGGTGGTCAGGGTCTGCAGCAACAGGCCTGTGCCCAAACCATGGAAAAACGACACAGGTTGGCAAAAAAATAAAAAAACATATCAATCCTCCCACAAATTGCCAAACAAAAATGTTTAAAAGGGGCGGCCTTTTTTTTTAAGCCTTTCCATCCTTGTTTTATCTTTTTCTTGTTGGACCCCCACCAAAAAAAGGGTTGGGATGAACGTACAGCACGGGGTGTATCACTGGATATCGACAGCTCGATTTCCTGACAACCTCGCAACACCGGGGAAGGCGGGCCTCCAAAGTCGGCTAAAGCATTGGAAGCATCCGAAGTGGCTCCATTTAAGAGCCTCAAGGGAGGGTAGATCATGGTCAAAATATGTCAAAATACATGGCTAACCTTCCCGAGAAGGCAGGTTAATACAGTGCTTATATAAACCAATACATCGTGTGCCTGTGCCACCTCTACTTTTACCCTGGTGTGAGCAGTTAGGGATCTGAACCTCAACTACCAAACCTGGAAATGTCATGGCATATTTGTTGGGATTAACTTTTTGGCCACGGAACCCACTGCTGGCCAGGTGAGGAAGAGATGGAGCGCTGGTGCCAGATTGACCTGGGTCGACATGGAAGCTGGTACATCAACACGGTTGACATTTGAGAGGTGCTGGTTGATAGGAATTCCACCAGGTGTCCACACCAGTGTGTTGTGACAAGGTCAACAGGAGGATATCCTGAATGATCACCTGTGCTCCAAGCCATTGGTCCAAGCTGTTCCCATGCGAGAATGAAGACCATGACAACACCCTTTCCGCATTCATACAAACCTTTTCCGCTGGACGCTTGAGCCCTTAAGCCCTCCAACCATCTCTCCATGTCTTCTAATGGCATCATTGAAAAACATCAACAAAATCATTCAAAATAAGCTTCGAAAAAAAGGGGAGGCTGCCTGAGAACTATCTTCTTCCAAGGTCTATTTCACCCCTGAAGTTTAACAGAACCCCCTGAAAAAATGGTGGTTGGAAGACAAGCCTTTCCTATTGGGAATCGGTAACTTGTCAGAGGCGAACTGTTAAACTTCAGAGGGGTAGCCAAAAATCTTCCACCTTTTTCACCCCAACCAACTGTCAATGGGTTGATCCATGGTCAAAGCCCACCTGTCCCAGCTGTTGCAAGAGTTGATTCGATGTTCCACGACCTGGTTGTTGCAAAAACAAGATGCTGCTAATGGCAGATTGGTCTTCTGAGTCTTCAAGATGGTTCAAAATGGTTCAAGTGGTGAATTCAAAAAAAATGGGAAAAAGCTGTTTGGAATTTTTGGGGAAATTTCTTGAGATACAATTAGATGTGCCATTCAATCATCCATTTGCTCTGATGGCTAACTTCATCGCTTCAGCCTTGTTACCCTGTTCCCGATCCAAGGTTGCTCAACTCCAAAATGACGAGTTGATTGGAATAACATCAACCGCATCTGGCACCTGAAGAAAAGGCTGCTTGCAAACCTGACGCTTCAAACACTCCAAGGCCGAGTTGATCACATCAGATAACAGATAAAAGACATGTTGGACTCTTAAAGCCAGCACTTGCAAAAACAAAAAACACCACATGATATTTTTTTAATAACAGAAAACAAATGTTCATTCTTTTCCCGAGTCCTTATAGGGTAAGATATATACTTGTTTGCACATGTTGAAGTCCTTTATCATGTTTTGGATGACAACAGTTTTGAGGTCACAAAGCAGCACAAGAATCGTGCCCCCACCTGACGTGGCAGAAAGCGGCAAGGCAGCCCTCACCTGGCCGCTTGAGTTTTGCCAGATATAACAGGATCCAACCATCCTACAGCTGATCATTATTGTAAGAAACCTTGAGCAATTTGACGCCGGGGTTTTGGGTTATTGCCAAAGTGTTCTCTCAGGGTCTCATGTCTATGGAAGCTTTGTTGGTTTGTTGGATATCACCAGAAAACCTCAAAAATCTTTGAAAAAATCTATTCCCAAAACAGCAACATCCCAACGCTCGAGCCCATTCCAAACTTCAAACCTAGCACAAAAAAAACCGCCAAGGTCCAGCTTTTGTTGAAAACTGGGCCGCCAAGGTCTCCCGGTTGATTTCACCTGCCTTCACCTAACCTCCCGGGCATTTGGACGCTCCCGTAACCTCCAACACGGCCTCCAGTGCAAAAGAAGGACTTGGAGATTGAGCGCTGGCACCTCGGTGGGGGGAGAAGATGATTCCAAGGGAACCCTCCCATGACCCATAAGGAAGGTAAACATCATCGAGGTCCAAGGTTTTTGAAAAACGGTGCAACCTGTTGATGGCGATCACCAGTTGAGGGAAAGGTAATTTATCTCCCATTTTTTTACCAAGGCTTTTAATTTATACATCCAAATGGTGGTTGTTTGGGATTTTTTTTCATCAACAGTATGTGTGTGTTTTTGAGTTTGGTTGTAGGAAAGGGGGCAATGAATTTGCTATGGCTTCTGTAATACCAAGGCACTAGAATCGCCAATCTCGATGGCGGAACGGCAAAGTGGACATGTTGGAGTCTGCCTTCGAGAAAGCCGAAGGCTGGAAATTGGGGAAGGTATCTAAAGTGGGAATCTGAGAGCGGGTATCAATTGAGTAGTAGCTGGGTTTTCCTTTTCAACCCAATTTTTGCTGAATACTTTGAAGTAGCAATTGATACCCATGGCTTAAAATTTTCTACCTTACTTTGAGGTGTCTTTTTAAAGATAACGTGACAACATTGCCCCATACATGACTTTGCCAAGTCAATTTGCAGGATGTTTGTATATGCAATGTATGTATATTTATTAGAGATATATGGATTACCTGAGTGTACATTCCATTTACCATACTCACTCATCCTCTTACCTGACCTAGTACCTATATGACACAGCTTTTCCCACAAGCCAATCCACCAGCCCAATCCGACCCTTGACACAGCCATTTGCGAACACAATCTGCATGCCAGACCTTTATGGCTCTGGGCAGCTTCGAATTCAGATCAACATCATTGGGCGGATTCGATTGATTGTACAAACCTTTCAGGTCAAGAACCAAATCATGAAATTAGCAAATGTTGGAAACATCTAAGAAATATATTTTTTAAAACAAATTGGAAGGGAAACAAAAAATGTCACAATAAACACTCCTCGAATCACATTTATATACCTCCCACCTTTTTTTTCGTGGGGAACTTCTCAAAGATCTTCAAAGTTGAATCAAATCTCCCCAACGAAAAACATGGGCGCCCCAGGCTGATGGGCAAAGGTCGGTAGCACACGGCAGAGCCGTAAGGTTTTCACCTGAAAATCCGGGACTGGAGACGTCATCTGCGGGATGCGAGTTGTCCAACTGAGATCTTAAGATCACTTGGGAAAATTCTAGTTGATATTAGAGGTCCAGCCAAAAAGCTGGACCTCCGAACCGTGACCAAAAAAAGATAGTGGGATGGAAAACCAACCCATGGTTTAGATGCATATATCAACTATCTCTGGCTTGCAGCTTGAATTATTGAATTCTTTTGCCGAGGTCGCCTCTGAAAAAAAGATGGATTTCGTTACCAATGGCCTGGTTGAAAAGGCTGCAGGCAAATGCCGCAGCTATCACAAAGACCACTCGAGGAGACCTGGAACCGAATCGCACTCCTCTTAAGTGTTTGGTCGTTGGGAGCTATCTACTTTTGGCCCTATAGAGCAAATAGAATCACAGGTTTGTTCTGTGGGACAAAAAACTTACGAATATATATATATATATATATATGTATATATATATATAAGTTTAAGTTTATAAACTAGCATACAATATCATGACATATATATATCTTGAGACATACCATTCTTATTGCCAAAATGGCATGTTGTGACCTCATCGACATGTTTTCTTGAAGGAAAAAGATTCACTTGTCAAAAACCAGCCTCACACTCCTCAGTTTCACCATCCTCCTCTGTGATCCTCAGGTGTTGGTGAAGTTGAAGTCATGTAATCGATTGGTGTTTGGAATGTCCTCACACCTCGATCCACCTTCCAATTTTTGCGAATGGTATTATGATGTATTAATCATCATCCCATATCTCTGCAATTAAATCAATGCCAATCATCACTGAGTTACATACAAAATGTTAGAAGTATGATTCCACTGGTGATTTTTTAGTGATGTCTGATTCTTCCTTAATGATTCCCCTTGGTGAGCATTTTTCGGCCCATCGGAAAACCATGGTTTTTTCGACCGACGGACCAAATCCAAGCCACTGAAGCTTGGAAAGAATCTCCGGTCGCACACTAATCTGGCGTGGTCACGGCACGGCTATGACTAGCTCCAGTATCTTCTTTGAAAAAACTTCGCAAGTTGCATCAAAGCACTGCATGTTTTAATATGGATCACGATTTTTTACTGTTCAAGGATCCAAGTGATAATCTGATAGGCCGTAGGGGAACTATAATGGAATTATTCGGATAGTCAACCTACTCTAGACCATCAACCAGTCATTGTAACAGGATCCTTGGAACCGCAATATGAAAGGGATTGAAAGGGATTACCCTCATGATAACGAACAAATATCCTGTACCTTCTGTCATTTTTGAGTCGATGATTTTCCTTTTCCCCAGGGTGGGGTTTCCATCTCCTGCCTGAGCATCACCAAGGGTCCAGGTTGTCCCAATGCCTGCTGTCGGAGGCGTTTTCTCATTTGAGTCTTCAATACAGTTGAACAACAGCATCACAAATCATGTCTGAATAGATCTTGTGGAAACTCTCCAAGATGAAACGATGTGAAACTCGAGATTTTTTTTCGGGTGACATGGTGAAAAATCCCATGTTACCAATGGCAACTTCACGCAATTCTTTGCATTCAGAAATTCCTCCATTTCGTTGGATTTGCCTGCCACCTGCTCTGGGGTCCGTCTCGGCGTATTGAGCAAGACGGGAACTAGGACCTCAACAGCTCCCAGCCGTCGGCGAAAATGGTGGTTTGACTTTTCGTTACTGTATCTACCCTGTGATTTTGAGGATTCTAAGGTTCTGAAACGCTCCTCATTTAGGAAAATACATCATCTGGCTCCTTAGTAAGCTCCCCCGATGTCAGAAGGTTCGTTATACATCTTTTCCCAAAGATCTGCTCCTAAGTTGTTTTTACAAAGTCGTTTGATTGTGTTAGACAATGAATTGAAACATGTATATCTCTGTATATATATATATATACGTATATACAAACATACGGATACACACACAATTCTACAAAATACCTCTGCATGATTGCAAATATCATGAGAATTATTTGATACAGTATAAATCAGTATAACAAATATATATATATATATATACTATATACATCATGTGATAGATAAAATATGCTCCAATCTTATGTATCACCTACAGTCATAACCAACTGAATCCATGGTTGTTTCTGAGCCATCCAGACAGTGAGCTGTAGGGTCCCTGGAACTCCCGGTGGACCTCCCCAGTGCGTTTGGTTTGTCCAAGATATGGACCCGGGTTTTTCAGTGAAACGAAGGGAAGCAGTTTGGAGGATGTCTTGACTTATAGGGCTGTTATGTCATCCTTCTTTGATGGGCTTTGCTTTTATCATGATCATTCTTCTTCGCATCATTAATCACTATTGTTTTGTCGATTCTAGTTTTTGGAAGTGGGAAAGGGGTTCATTTGACTGGCATTTTAAGCGCACAGTTTCAAAAGCCAAAGCTGGAATGTCATCAGGCTTGAAAGCACCAGTGATATCCAGTTTTATCTACTCAAACTTGAACCACATACCCTCCCTGAAACTAACATGGGTCCAGAAAATGGATGGTTGGAAGATGAAATTCCCTTTTGGGAAGGCCTATTTTCAGGTGCTATGTTAGTTTCAGGGAGGGTGTTGGCAATTCTGCCGAAAATATTCTGGAAACAAACATCACTGTCTTGGCGAAGGTCTCAAGTGTTTCCACCCGTGCACTTGTAGAAAAAGGAAAGTTTTTTCCGTGCAACCCCAATTTTCGTCTGGGCTCACAAACGCTGAGTCAGTTCAAGGTTCCCACGGTCTGGCGGACACAGATCTTGGATAATTTTTGTAAACAAATCACCTCACTCCTGGTTGAAAAAAAAATAAACGTGATGTCTGTCACGAACATGACAACAAGCAAAAGTCAAATGGATTGTGCACACTTAGCAAATCACCTAATCCTTTTTTGCGAATCTCTGAAGATATATTACGCAACTCCATGTCAGCAATGATGATTTGGCAACTCTACTCCTAAGCATCCCTTGCATTGAGTCTACACATGGCAGCATTTCGACCAGCTTTTCAATCAGGATTCCAACTTTAGTCACAAAAAATCCCCGCCTGTGCTAATGATACGTGCAGTAATGTTACTGCCTAATCCCGCGGCCTCGGAAATGGAGGAAATCAGCACGAATCTTTTTGAGGGAATAGGCAGCCCTCGAAATGTGATGTATATATATGTATATGTATAATCGTCAAACCCTGTGCATGCCATCGCTTTGCAGCTACAAGTTATTATATAAGCATGGAAAACTCCACATACAACACTCAAGAGAGTTGCGTTGAGGGCACGAAGTCATCATCATGTGCTTTGAGAGAAGGTGGAGGTGGCCAAAAATCGATACATTCTCTCCTTCAAGCTCACACAATTCAAACTGTCTCCAATCTCCATAGTCTTGAAAAGAGTCCGAAAAAAAAAATACACGAGATCGGACGCACCTTTTGCAACATGTACATCTCAAACAATGCGGACACTACTTTTTCCGAATCTAACCCTATGTGCAGGATTCGAATCCGTTCTCTTTGTTTTTGGCCCCTGCATTTCGTGTTTTTTTACGCATCCCCCCCTTTCGGCCCCCGAACCAAGGGTGAAGTGCCGCCAAGCCCCAACTCATTGGGCCTGAACTGGGACCTCAAGCAGAATCTACAAGGGCAGAGATCTTGCTTTAAACCGGCTGAGGTGTTTTTTTGGGGAAACTTGTAAAAAAATTCTAGATATTTTTATCTACTATCAACTGGTTACTGTAGCCGGATTTCTGGTTGCCATCAACCGTATAAAAATTGGCAATTTATGTTAAATTATTGGATGTTCATTATCATTTCTGGGTTCATTACACCACTAACATCATCAACTCGGGGATCTTCAGGCTCCCACCCTGCAGCAACGAGGCCGCTTCGAATGGCGGTTCTGGCCGCCGAACTGATGGTGGGACCCGGTGGCGTGCGGCCCTGGGGTGGGCAGCTGCCAGCTCGTCTCCTGCCAACTGCACCAAGATCGTTCAAAAAAAACAAACTGGTTAATGTTGTCAGCTGAAAACATGCCACAAATTCAATGTTGGAATGCTTCAACGCATGGCCCAAACCATCCAAAGTTTGAACAAGAAATCATCATTTCACGAAAAAAATAACATCCAAAATCCAACATCTGAAGGTCTTTTGGATCCAAGATTGAAGAAATCGATCTTGTGATTGTGATTAAACCAATTTGAAAAAGAACTATTAGCAAATCAAAATCTTTGGATTCAAATTTTGGATTAGACAAATCAAAACATTGAACACTAAAATTCCAAAATATCCCTCCATTTGCTCCTTGCCCCAGAGGTTGAAGGTTCAGGTTCACGGCTCATACTGCCGCGCATCACCTTGATAATGATAGCTGTTGATGGCAACCAGAAATCCGGCGTTCAGCAGTTGAGGTTGGTGGTTGATCCCATTATTTACAGGGGGTTTTATACATACCAGGTGGTTGTTTGGATTTTTTTCCATCAACAGTAGTGATAATGATAATGATAATGATAATGATAATGATAATGATAATGATAATGATAGTGATAGTGATAATGATAATGATAATGATAATGATAATGATAATGATAATGATAATGATAATGATAATGATGATAATTAATAAAGACCTCTCCGTGCCTATCAGTAGTATCGTCAGGATTCAGGATGATGATTAGTTGTCAATCTCACTAACAGGATGAGCCAAACATCTAGCTGGCACTGAAAGATGTTTGGCTCAAAAAAAATAGAGACTCCCGGCGCATTTAAGATTAAAAAAACATCGTGGAACATAAACATGAACATCCCAGGAAGTGAACTTCAAATGCTTGGAAGTTCCAATGGTTTGTTACTCTTGGTCAATGGAAACTGATGGATATCAGCAAAAACACTACCCTTCCCAACGCACCTTCAATGCCTCCAGGAATTTTTTTTTGCTTGAAAATCACGGCCCTGTAGAAACGCACCTGACATCCCCAAACGACAAAACCTCAAGAAACTTGGGGAAACAGGTGATACAACTTCAAAACTTAAAGCACAATTTGAGGAGCACCTATAATATAGTTTCTGTAAATGTCTGAGATCAAGGCTTTTAAACGTTGGAAAACTCAACACACCTCATCGATTCTACCCCTTTCGGGTTCCCGCCTGCCCCTGTGAGCGTTGGGAACGTCTGCGCTGGGAATGGGATCTTTTAGTCACCACCAGCGCCTGAAAGACAAAAATAGTCAACTGCTAACCCTGCAGTGATTTGGTAATCCAAGATGTCTACTTGATTGTGATCTTACAAGATTTCCAGATAATTTCAATCACTTCCCCACACCCGGCTGTCTTCAATCAGAACTTCATCCCTAAAACCGCTGGGTTCTCGTGCTGGGCCAAACTGTTTGCTTTGCAACTCTCTCTGGTTGCCCCCACCGATGTCACGAGTAATTAACTAAGATGTCTGCAGCAAAAGTGGAAAAGCTACGCTTTCAGACAGCGCCAACCTGTGCCAAACTAACATCAGTTTTCCAGGACCTGAGATAAAGAATAGAGAATTCAGAAGAGAGCTGAGGAACCCATCAATATCTGTTCATTGCAATATGTGATCATAGATTCCATGCATTTTATAACTTCCAAATTGACCTGAAGCAACAAGATGATACCACCTCATGAGTCTGAGTTGAAGCATTTCCTGCATTTACACACACCATCCTTTTTGGGCGCGAAAACAAGCGACATGGTTTCCTCTCAATCAACCTAGCATGGGTGGATCGGTCAGGGTAATCGCTACAAACTTATTGCGGATGAAACCTCACTGTTCCATCCTTGTACGGTCAAACTGCCGCAGATTTTCTCATCACTTCAACCTGGCGGCGTTGGCGACCATGATCCAAATCGACTCCAAAAACACAGGAGTCGAACGCTGAAACAGACTTAGAGACTCGCAAAAAAAATGACAATCCCGCGCAAAACCAGAACACCATCTCTTTTGATCTATTCATACTAGGAAACAGGCGCCTTGAGTTAATCGGCAAAACACGTCCCAGTTTGGTTTCTTTTGCATTTCGGTGCTGAGATTCGTCAAAACTTCGTCAAAGCCATCTTAAGTTGGAAAATCTTGACATCTGGCTCGCAATGTTTGTTTGAATAGAATTGCGAACTGGATTGGATTCTTTTAACATTTGCTGATGTTTGTTCTTTGATTTGGTTGCCTCTTGACGGCGCAGCCACCATCTCGCTGCCCATATTTTACAAATAGTGATGTCATGGTCTGGTGTAATTCCCACATTTCTGTACAAAATGACCGTTCAAAAACACGGAGCTGAGCCGAGGCATCGAGGTGCCTGAAGCTGCGTTTGCTGCTAGTTCATGCTCTGGATCGATGCAAGGCTCCTTTTGTTGGTGGTCACTGTGTTTAGGGAGCAACGCAAAAAAAGTGAATTCAGCCATCATGTTTCAAAATTTTGGTTGTGAAGTGTGATTTATGGAATTGAATTTATATTTATGGCTCTGCCTTTATGACTTTCCAGCACCTTTGCTTTTGCTGGTGCAGTGACATTAAACGTGCGCATGTCGTACGTGAGAACTTGAGATCCACAGCAACACTTTGAAGGATCAAACATAGTAAACCAATGTGGGGCACAGGGGATACGAATTCAGGATACGTTCGACAGAGGAAGTTCTTTGTGTGGTGTTTGGTAAGTTACCCGAGCCTGGAGTGTGAAGCAGCTGAAGCATAAGTTCCTTTGCCAACCACACGAGGGGAAGGCCAGTTTGGGTGAACTTAATAAACCAGGGATTTGTATGTAATACAGTTGCGTGTTTATATACATATCGCGTGTTTTTTGAATTCAATCCTACACGTCGGCTTGTTTCATGAAACTGAAGTGGATACTCATGGGTTGGGCCCCTGGCAACAAGTATCCCCCCACGCAACCGTAAAAGTAGGCAATCAACGCTTCATCAAGTTTAACAAAGGAGTTCCGTTTCCATAACACACGCTCTTTCACAGAATCACAAGACACCAGTAGCAATTTTTGGTATGCATGACAATTACCTAAGCAAGCCTTAGCAAGGAGGATCCACGACTCAAGGAAATCTGGTATGGTTTTAAAACTAGGCATTTGGGGGGTTGGGGGTTGGGGGTGGCTGCCAGTGTTGCTATGAATTTTGGTTCCAAGCTGATTCTCCCTGCCCCACAACGGCCAGAGGCAAGGTAAAACACCACTGTGCATGTCCGCAACGGCAATAAGCAGAAGCCTTTCCTATTGGGAAACAGGCAGGCAAAAGCTACCATAAATCGCGTACTACATGACTCGTCAAAGATCAAAACATAGTCAAATTCAAACAATATGTGTTGCAATATCTCTCAAAGCTGGCTATGCAGGAAAAAACATATTTTGGAAGCTTCCATTCACATCACTGCAAATTGACTAAAGAAAACTGATTTTGGATTTCCGTCAGAAAGTTTACTCGGTCTTACCACACTCAATGCTTTTAGGGTGATGGATACTACAAGTTCATGTCTTGTTTCCAAGGAGACTGTCAGCTTCCAGGCAACTATGATCCGCAGTACCCGCCGAATGTCCGAGCACACAATTCCTGAGCAAATCTAAGCAACATCAATGAGAAATCAATTGAAATTTCATACCTCGACTAACTTCGGGTTCTTCTTACACTGTATTTGGATATGAGTCAAGCCACTGATACATGCAATAGAACCCCTATTCTAGAACCTCTGGTTTGCCTGAAGTTATCTTATACTTGTAGGCACAAAGGTAGGTCAAGGTAATCACCTGAGTTGGGATTTATAATCCGTACCCCCTAGTCGGCAGTGTGAGTCAACCCAAGTTTGCGTTTTTTTGCCTAAATATTAAAACCCCAGAAATAACCCAAAAAAACAATTCTACGCACTTCGGATGTCAGTCAATACACATGCTACTAGGTATCTCCTTCCCTCCGCAGCTGGAAGCACATAAAAGTGCAAGAGAAATTTAGAATTTCACTCGTTCCACCTGTGCCCTTTAGTCCTTTCAAACATCCCCCTGTCAGCTGAAAACATGGAAGGCCAAAGAGGTTGATATCCCTTCTATCATATCATAATATCACGAGGTGACGTCCCTCCATGTCCTGGGGGTTGTTGTCAAATTTGAAGACAACATGGAGGTTCTATGATGTCCTATGGTGAAGTTCCAAGTTTTCGCTATCTGTCTGTTCATGTGCCATCCAACGAGTGTGTCTACATCTTTGCCGGCTAGGCTCGCCAACGACCTGACAAGGTTCAGACAGAAGTTCCGCTCGTGGGGCTGGTCATCATCTTCCTGTGTGCAGGCAATGGCCAACCACCAGGTTGGGAATTCAAAACACATCACATTTGACCCTTATTTACCTTGTATATTGTATATTGTATATATATATATATTTATTTAAATATAAATAATATGAGTCCAGATTCCGGATTCCTGGCCTGCGTGTCTTCTCCTGGAACTGATATGCTTTCGCCAACAAAGTGAGGTTCTGATTCTGGTTCTCCCTGGCTGTGAAAAAAACCGAGCATCAGCCATTCATGATTTTGCTGGCCATGTTTTTTGCCAGTGAAACAATGACACTGACTATGCAGTTGTAAGCCCCGTCAAACCCTGTGTATGCCATCGCTTCGCAGCTACAAGTTATTGTATCAAGAGAGTTGCGTTGAGGGCACGAAGTCATCATCACGTGCTTTGAGAGAAGGTGGAGGTGGCCAAAAATCGATACATTCTCTCCTTCAAGCTCACACAATTCAAACTGTCTCCAATCTCCATAGTCTTGAAAAGAGTCCGAAAAAAAATACACGAGATCGGACGCACCTTTTGCAACATGTACATCTCAAACAATGCGGACACTACTTTTTCCGAATTTAACCCTATGTGCAGGATTCGAATCCGTTATCTTTGTTTTTGGCCCCCCATTTCGTTTTTTACGCATCTGCCCAGGATTGCCCATAACAAATAATGCTAATCATACTTACAAACATGGCACAGGTAGATCCAAACACCTATCTGGGGTATCTAATGAATATATGGTATATACATTTACATACCATGGCCCACAAATCCAGCGAATTGCTACAATCATGTCCTGGGTGACTTTTTGGTTGCCTACAACTTCGAACTTTAAGACACCCACAACCGCCCCAACCGTGCTTGACATTCTCCCAGATCCGTGGTGTATCTCCATTCACCCTGGTGTTAGTGTATATAGGATTGGATCTCTTTGAATCATCCATTTGTTCAGTATGGCCGCTAGAATATTCTTTTCTAAATTTCTCGACGTTATTTGTTTTAAGAAAATCTCAAGACCTTCGACCACAAATATGAAGTAAGAACCTCAAGACTCAGACCTTCTGCCACAAATCTAGCCATGTTTAAGAGATTCTACCACTTTAATATCACCAACCAATGACCCCAAATATAAAAAAACATGTCCAGCTTCACCTCTTTGAGTGCCACCTGGCAGGTGAAAGTTGCCAATAGCCGGAGCAGTTGAAATGAAGGAACACGATGGCGCAATTGGCCGTTTCAGCCCACGAATGCATCCAGCATGAGGCAAAACATCATATTTCTGAGTTGGGATTACATTTCTTCCCTTTATGTTGGATGGAAGTTCTGTGGGACAAGGCATGAAATAGATTCTTGGCAACGCCCCTCTCCAAAGGAAAATTCCGCAATTGTTTTGAACACCATGAGAACCTTTCAGAGTCACATGTGTCCAGGATTTTCCATGTCCTTGGTCAGTGACACATTACTCATGTCCACCACCACCACCACCACCACCACCACCACCAGCATCATCATCATCATCATCATCATCATCATCATCATCATCATCATCATCATCATCGTCCCCTCAACTGATTGAATCACCAACCACCGCACCTCTGCAGCCAGCGTGCTGGATTGTGCCGCCGCATAGGCGAGGAAGGTCCTGGGCCGACTCGGGGAACTGAAGGCTCCCACCCTGCAGCAACGAAGCAAAATCCAAGATCTGAAGGTCTTTTGGATCCAAGATTGAAGAAATCAATCTTGTGATTGTGATCAAACCAATTTGAAAAAAAACTATTAGCAAATCAAAATCTTTGGATTCAAATTTTGGATTAGACAAATCAAAAGATTGAACACTAAAATTCCAAAATATCCCTCCATTTGCTCCTTGCCCCAGAGGTTGAAGCTTCATGTTCACGGCTCATACTGCCGCGCATCACCTTGATACTGATACTGTTGATGGTTCAGAAATCCGGCGTTGATTAGTTGAGGTTGGTGGTTGATCCCACTATTTGCAGGGGTTTTATACATACATGGTGGTTGTTTGGGAGTTTTTTCCATCAACAGTAGTGATAATGATAATGATAATGATGATAATTAATAAAGACCTATCAGTGCCTATCAGTAGTATCGTCAGGATTCAGGATGATGATTACGTAGTTGTCAATCTCACTAACAGGATGTTTGGCTCAAAAAAAAATAGATACTCCCAGCGCATTTAAGATTGAAAAAACATCGTGGAACATAAACATGAACATCCCAGGAAGTGAACTTCAAATGCTTTGAAGTTCCAATGGTTTGTTACTCTTGGTCAATGGAAACTGATGGATATTAAAGGAGGCATCATCTTCAAAAAACGAGTGCCAGAAGCATCATGACTAACTGAGTTCCGATCCCAGTACCTTTTCCTGGTGAGCCTCCCATGTCTTTCCCTTTACCTTTGCCCTGAGTTCTGGCAAGAATTTTGGGCAGTTTATCCCAAGGCGTGGCGATGGAAGATGGTTGAGAAAAATCCCATGGATTTTTTGGGTAGAAAAAATTGAAATGCAACGATCCTATTGGAGATACACCCATTTTTCACTGAACCATGATTCTGGGACTGGGAGGAAGAGTTCATTGTATTTGATTCCTAGATTTTCGAGAACGTGTCATTCTTTCATGCAAAAATGGCATGTAGCTTGTCTCCCTCGCCTTACTGTCCTTGCCAATGTCCAAACACACAATTCCTGAGCAAATCTAAGCAACATCAATGGGAACGTCAATCGAAATTTCATACCTCGACTAACTTCGGGGTCTTCTTACTTTGTATGTGGAAATGATTCAATCCACTGATACGTGCAATAGAACTCCCATCATAGAACCTCTGGTTTGCCTGAAGTTATCTTATACTTGTAGGCACAAAGGTGGGTCAAGGTAATCATGTGAGTTGGGATTTACAATTCGGTCGGCAGTGTGAGTCAACCCCAAGAGCTTGTTTTTTTCAATGCCTTGATATTGAAACCCCAGAAATAACCCAAAAAACAATTCTACGCACTTTGGATGTCAGTCAATAGACCTGCTACTGGGTATCTCCTTCGCGCAAGAGAAATTTAGAATTTCACTCGTTCCACCTGTCCCCTTTAGTCCTTTCAAACATCCCCCTGTCAGCTGAAAACATGGGAGACCAAAGAGGTTTATATCACTTCAACGCGTGTTTACAACACGTCTTTTCAACACGTCCTTACAATGCGTTCGACAACATGTCTTATCAACACGTCTTTTCAACAAGTCTTTCCAACATGTCTTTACAATACTTCTTATCAACATGTCTTTTCAACATGTCTTGGCAACACGTCTTTGCAACACGTCTTGGCAACACGTCACGTGAACATGTCTTTTCAACACGTGCATAGCGAGCAACAAGTGGCAACGTAAATTCGCGCAATCTCGCGTTCCAACCCCAATGGAATAAAGAGCCAAGAAAAATTCAACACAAGCGTTGACGCAACCGCGTTTGCAAACCCCCCTAGCACAGCGAGCCACAAGTGGCAACGTAAATTCGCGACAATCAACAAAAGTCACAATCCAATGACAATCCAACCCTCCAAAACAAGCATTTTCCACGGGACTTCCCCCAAAACTGACAATCCAAACCTCCGAAAATCTCCGAAACGAGCATTTTCCCAAAAGTGACAATCCAGACTTCCAAAACAAGCATTTTCCACAAGACGTTCACCAAAAATGACAATCCAAACCTCCAAAACGAGCATTTTCCATGAGACATCCCCTAAAAATGACAATCCAGACTTCCAAAACAAGCATTTTCCACAAGACGTTCACCAAAAATGACAATCCAAACCTCCAAAACGAGCATTTTCCATGAGACATCCCCTAAAAATGACAATCCAGACTTCGAAGACAAGCATTTTCCACGAGACTTCCCCCAAAAGTGACAATCAGACTTCCAAAACAAGCATTTTCCACCGAGACTCTCACCAAAACTGAGAATCGAGACATCCAAAGCGAGCATTTTCCACGAGACTTTCACAAAAAGTAAGAAATTGCACAATCACTCTGCATCACAAATCCCAATGTAACAACGCGATTCAACACCTCCAAAACATTACTCTGAAACTGCAATTCCCAATGTAATTACCACACAGACGCGTCACTTTCACGAAACCCTGCGCCTGGGCAGCAAAATCACTTTTTTCAACCTTGACATCCACAATGTCCTGTGCCCACCACGAAAAATGACTTTCCTCACCTTCCAGCAAAATCAGAAAATGTAACTTTTCCTAGCGTTTGGAATGATTTGACCCTTCCTACTCTCACACACACTGTCTAAAATCGACGTTTTACCTGAGACTTGTCACAAAAACGGAGCTTTCGAGGCAACCTTGCAACTGCAAATCCCAATGTAACAGCGCGATTCAACACCTGAAAAGAGCCACTGTGAAACTGCAATTCCCAACGTAATTACGACGAAAACATGTCACGTTCACGAAACCCTGCGCCGGCGCAACGAAACACATCACGTTTCTGACATGACACCAAACTTTCATGTACTTTACAATGCAAGAGCTTTCCCCAACGGCAGGGCGATTCGGCAACACCGCAGACGGTTGCGGACGGTTGCGGTCGGCAAAGCCAAGTCTGGCGAACACACCTCCAACCCCCGGACCCCTAAACGGGAACCCTTCGCTACGCATTCGGGAAAAAAGGCTGATAGCTTCTGGATGCCAGAATCGAGACCCATATTTCACCTTCAAACTATAGTTAGTTTAAATGTCAGAATCGTTGGAATGGTGCGAGACTTGCTTGAGCGCACACTCCATGCAACGACTGCAGCGGGGCCCCGCACAAATATCTATCAGCCAGTGTTTCTGCCGCTCCATCGCCTGAAGTTTGAAACATGGGCTGCCATGTGTGGGAGGGTGTCTGAGGCCAACAACCATACGCAAGGCACTTGAAAGACAACAACACGCACAGAAATCCGTGAGGATACAAAATTGAAGGTCAAGCCTGCAATCAATAGCGCGTCCTGTGGCACGCAGCCTTGCGCAAGTTTCATTGGCGAAACTGAGAGTCAAAGTCATCAAAGCTGCAACCACTTGGGGTATCAGGCCTAAACTACTTACTTGTTGAATCTAGAAGGCATGAAATCAATTCCGAGTACATCTAAGATTGTGAAGAAAACAGACCCATACAACAAACAAAAAACATACAATGTTGTAGCTATCAAATTTGTCACATCTATCTGCTAATGCTGCGCCACTCAAAGCAGCTGTTGAAATCATCATGATATAAACTATAGAAATCATTAGGAATCGATCGTTGCCGGATAGGAACTTTTTGTTGACCATACTGTCAAGCATGCCATTTGCTGCTCCATCATACATTGTCGTGGCCAGCAACTCCCAGCATGTGTTCGTCATAGTGAGCTGACAACATCACATCCTCATGCAAGGGATGCTGTTGTAGCACTTTTCTGATCCAAGCTTGGAAGCTAAAGCATTCCACGGTAGAAGTTAATTAATGTTAATTAGCATTTCCGCACAGGCTCCTTCAACTTTGACAGGAATGGGTTTGGCTCAAGACCACTCACGGCTTTTCGATCTTCACAAAACACTGGTGGTCGAAGAACAATATTGGCCGGTATTCTGCATGCAAGGGCAATGAACTGTCAGCAGTGATGTCGGCATCCAAAACTGTACTGCGAGCATTGGTTTCCATGGCAGTCCAAGAGCCGCCCTTCCTTGCCAGGTACTCAACCCGAAAGGCGATCTTGCACATCGCTTCAGTCCTTTCGAAGCAAACTTTCACCGATTGCAACTTGCTGCCGAACCCCCAACTACGCGACGGCGGCGGCAATGAAGGATCTTGAGACGGGTTCAGCAGCAGCATGCTGTCCTGACGGAACTCAATGAACAACCCAGAGTCCACTACAGGAGGGACCCTCTGCTCCAACCCTGCAAAAACCCTCACTTCCCATTCGGCATCCAATTTTGCATCGATTGGGGCAACACCGACCAAGAGAGGCTTTGCCTCTGAGTAGGCCTTCCCATTCTTCAGGGAGAAAGTAACTTCAAAGTTGTCTGGGTCCGGCATGTCCAGCGTTGCAGCCGAACGCTCTTTGCCCTGCAATACAGCGCCGTTGTTTTCAATGGTCACCCCATGCGACGCCACAACATAGACATCTCGAAGCAAGCGTACCAATTGAGGCAGATTGTAAAAATCAGCCTCGCGAAGGAGTTCTTCTCGTTCCCCTTGACGTGAAGGCAAATTCTTGGTAGTAAAGCCCTTGCCCCCACACCTGAGAAACTCCAACACATGTGAAAAGGTCTTGCTGCTTCGATCAATGAAAATGCTCCCATCAGATTCACACTTTTGTGGGACACGCCCAGAGACCATCAGACCGAAAAAGGACTCCGGAAAAGCGCGGAGTGTTTCGGCAGATGTGTCGAACTTCTTGGTGCCAACCTTCAAAGTCAATTTCCCTTGCAGCTCTTTGCCAGGTTCAGGATTCTCTTCAGGTCCTTGGCAAACCTGTGATCTCTTGCACCTGACTTCCCGCTGAAGACTCTGCACCAAGCGCTCGGTCTTGTCAAGTTGGCACTTGAGTTTCTTGATTTCCTGTACCAGCCAGCTTCTCGAACGAGCTCGAACTTACTAAAGTACGTCTTCAAACTTCAAATAGTGTCAAATCGAACATGAAGCAAGTAAACAACGACATGAAACGGGTCCTCATTTTGGAGTGAGATCTTTGCTTTGCAATCATCTAGCTGCTTCTGCAAGCTTGGGTCAGCTGCGGCGGTCAACGATGATTGACTGTGAGCAAGCGCTGCCCTCACCAGCTGCTGAACTCGTTCTTCTAGGACGGCATCCAACCTTAGTGGCCGCACAAACAAAGCAACCTGATCGATGTATTGGGCAGCTGTGAGGTTTTATCGGTGCCTAGCATTTGGCCCGAAATGGCTGGTACGTGATTTTTTTTTTGTGAACTCAATCTACTTGCTCTCTGTTGCCACATTGAAGGCATACAAAATGATTGGGAGGAGGAAAAACCAACACAAGGCAGCCTCCATTGTAGGTATAAATCCCGGTGGCCCGTGTTCAAAAAAAAATCACATTCAAATCTTCTAAACACCGTACCATAGAAGTATAGTTGTGGTGGCAGCGGCGGGGATCAAAGTGGCAACTGGGCACTCAGTACACCAGGTGGAAATAATTGTGCTGGTGGTCTAGTTCTTTGATGATTATTGCGATTTCCTACCCAGCTTTTCAAATTCATGAGCTGTACTACCCTGGTCTTGTGAGCAAACTGCGTGACTCCGAGCGACGTCAGCGTTCTTGCTGGTTCATCGCCGCCTTCGTCAGTCCGTGCTCTTTTCGCACTGCTGTCCATGGCGGCAAAGCTTTTTTTGGGCTTGCTACATAGACCCACCCCCTGCCTACCCCAACAAACATCTTGAACTCGACCGAGACAAGGTGTCTTGCAAATCAAGCGCCAAACATTTACGAGCTTGATGTTGCTTCGCCTCTTCTTGATCTTCTATTTTTTTTTGAACCGAGTCTGATTGAGCAGTTACAGTTACAACATGGACTGTGGATTTGTTGGATGCATCCGACCGCAAAGCAGTGCTCGGCGGATCATAAAGAGGTCTGCGACTGAGAGCCTGACATACCAAGTCACCTGCGGCAAAATCTTTGGCCGCGAAGACACCAAGTCCTGGACGGAAAATGACCACTCAAATGATCTCATCCGCAAGCAAAAAGTGCTGAAGTGCTGCCTAATCGAAGATGAATTAAAGTGTTGACGCAGTGTTGATCTTTTGAAATATGTCTGCAGCAGGCCTCTTCAAAGCATGAGGTGCTTGGCAACATGAGCAAAATTCCATGGTACAAGCAGAAAGTCTGCCGAGACATGATGGCCTCCTGCTTCATAGGTACCTTGTCACGAACAATGCAGGATCGAACAGTGATACGTTTTCAATCAAGAACACGAGCTATAAGGCATTTTTGTGTTCAGATATCATCTTTTTGGCAGAAGCCCTGTTTTGGAGGATGATTTCTTGCTCATTTCTGTCAAGCTTTAGCAATCAAAACTAGCAGCATGCACCGGCCTTCATTTACATCATTATACTTGCATTTCAATGGCATGAACCCGCTCTTGCTGATTGAGCAATCCTATATTTCAGGTGGGTGTACAAACGCACCTGACATCCCCAAACGACTTCAAAACTTAAAGCACCATTTGAGGAGCACCTAGTTGCTGTAAATGTCTGAGATAAAGGCTTTTAAACGTTTTAAACTCAACACACCTAGATCAGTCCTAGATCATCCTAAATCCGCTTTTGAATTCAAAATGTCAAGTGTGAAATGATTATGTAAACGCATCGACTCTACCCCTTTCGGGTTCCCGCCTGCCCCTGTGAGCGTTGGGAACGTCTGCGCTGGGAATGGTATCTTTTAGTCACCACCAGCGCCTGAAAGGCAAAAATAGTCAACTGCTAACCCTGCAGTGATTTGGTAATCCAAGATGTCTACTTGATTGTGATTTTACAGGATTTCAAGATAATTTCAAGCATTTCCCCAATCCCTTCAAGCTGGGTTCTCCTGCTGGGCCAAACTGTTTGCTTTGCAACTCTCTCTGGTTGCCCCCACGAATGTCACTAGTAATTAACTAAGATGTCTGCAGCAAAAGTGGAAAAGCTATGCTTTCAAACAGCGCCAACCTGTGTCAAACTAACATCAGTTTTCCATAGTTTTCCAGGACCTGAGATAAAGAGTAGAGAATTCAGAAGAGAGCTCAGGAACCCATCAATATCTGTTCATTGCAATATGTGATCATAGATTCCAAGTATTTTATAACTTCCAAATTGACCTGAAGCAACAAGACGATACCACCTCATGAGTCTGAGTTGAAGCATTTCCTGCATTTACACACACCATCTATTTTGGGCGCGAAAACAAGCGACATGATTTCCTCTCAATCAACCATAGCATGGGTGGATCGGTCAGGGTAATCGCTACAAACTTATTGCGGGTGAAACCTCACTGTTCCATCTTTGTACGGTCAAACTGCCGCAGATTTTTTCATCACTTCAACCTGGCGACTTTGGCGACCATGATCCAAGAAGAGAGGCCAATCCGGCGCAAAACAAGAACACCATATCTGTTGGATCTATTCATACTAGGATAAGATTATATAAAACACCAAAACCAGTGAAGTTTCCAGAAATGACGACAAACTCACAAACTGCGAACCCTTTTTAAACCATCCTTTTCTTGGTGATTTTGCTAAGGTTTTTTCCTCAACCAAAAACGGCCTCGCCTTAGCTCTGTTGGCTACCGGGCTGCAAAGGTGCAGGCCTGGGTGAGCTGCTGTTGGAAGGTCACAGGTGGTGCTGGCATCACAATAACGGAAACAAAAATGGCACAAACAAAGCATGTTTCCCATCCAACTCAGCCAGTTGCCTTTTGAGAAAAAAAAGACATCTGGAAAAAATAAAACAACTGTTTTTTTGGGGGGGGTTGCTACTTCTCCAATATCTATCTGGCATCATCTTCAAAAAACGAGTGCTGGAACTCATCACTTTCACTTCACGAAACGGAACTGAGTTCCCGATCCCAGTGCCTTTTCCTGGTGAGCCTCCCATGTCTTTTCCTTTACCTTTGCCCTGAAACACGGGAACTTTTTGGGGCATCGATCCAAGGTGTGCCGCCCATCCGGGGGGAAACCTCTGGAAAATCCCATGGTTCCAATGGGAGGAAAATGATTGAAGGGTAACGATCCTATTGGAGATACACCTCCATTTTTTTCACTGAACCATAATTCTGGGAGGAAGAGTTAATTGTGTTTGATTCTCAGATCTTTGAGAAAAATGTGATTCTTTCATGAAAAAATGGCATGCAGCTTTTTTCCCTCGCCTTGCTGTCCTTGCCGCCCTTACCCTTGAATCCTTTGTCGCCTTTGCCCTTGCCTAGCGAGTCACAGAAATCGCACAGTTGGAAAGCTGATGGTCAGTGAAGCTTGTTGCACCTGAGTCCATGTCTCCACCTTTGCTCTTTCCACCTGAGCTCAATGTTCCAAGTGTTTCAAGTATATAACTCATGTCTTTTAAACGAGGATCATCATCAACCTGAAATGACTGGGTAGGTTAGTTCTGGGTACCCCAACCCTTGGAGTTTGCCATCAAGCCTGCAAGAAGTTCAAACATCCACAAATTGCAAGAATTTCTTGGCTGCTCATCTTCAACAAATCATCGTGGCATGATCGGGTTTGTCCCAACCTTGCCTGGCAAGCCTGCCTTCATGGTGTTGCCTTGAAGTAACAAACGTCAACATCCACGAGAAAGAAAACCCGGCCGGATACTTTCCATTGAAATACTGGTTGTTTAATAGGAATCCCTTAGAATGGTTTACAGTATTATAATCCTCATCTAACTGTGTAGTATCATCCCCTATATACCCTTAACAACTGGATTTTTTTCATTCTGCTGCTATGCTATACTTTTCAAAAAGAACAAAAAAACGGTCCGAAGTCCCCTGGCCTATGAGGGAGCCATCCATGCCTCAGGGGTGGTGACTATGAGGATGATAAAGAAATGAACCACATACCTTTGGAGTTTCGGGCTTGGTTTCATGGTTTAAAACGTTAAAGAGCAACAACAACAACAACAACAACAACAACAACAACAACAACAACAACAACAACAACAACAACAACAACAACAACAACAACAACAACAACAACAACAACAACAACAACAACAACAACAACAACAACAACAACCTTTAAACCATCTGAAAAAAAAAAAGGCGCTGTGTTCAACTTGAGGCCAATATTACCAATGGTTTCTGTCAAAAACTGACCACTTTCAAAAAAAAAGTTTCCAAGACTCCCAACTTGGGCTCATTCCTTTGCCTGGTAGACCCATACCTCGAGGAAATGGCTTGGAGCAATCGTGGGTTTTCCCCACCACAAGGGCCGTCGTTGGTTTGGAAGCCTTTTTTCTGAGTTTCTCGCCGGGCTTTCCCCTCAGCGCAGGTGAGAAAAAATCTTGAGAAACTGAACCTTTTTACTGCATGGTGTTTTTTTTGGTATATTGGAGATTTCGTAAAACCAATGATCTAAAATATCTAAAACATTGCATATCAAATTGTCTGATTGCCTGGTGTTTTTTGGGGGGGTGAAAGGTCAATCATATGGAGATTTCTTACAAAAAGTACAAGGACCAACGATGTGAAATCACGCAGTTGATTCATGTGGCGACTTTCCCAAATTGGCGGGTGAATCCTTGTTGCCTGCTTTGAAGGACATAGCGGACGCTGCGTCGAAAGTTATCTTTTTCCAAGTTTAGCAAAGCAAGTATTCTTGATGTGAATTGTAATGGCCCATTCATTAATTCATTCACCGGAAAAAAAGAAAAAAAAGAAAATGAAAGGGTATTCATAGGTATTCCGACATTTTCCTTTACACAGAACCTCATGGTTTAGCCAGTTTACTGTCTCCTTGCCACCCTCCCTGTTGACAACCAGGATACCCCATGGATCCATCGCCCTTGCTACTGGATTTGCCTGGATCGGGTCATTTTTTAAACATCAACTTTTGGTGAAATGTACCAAAAAGATGGGACCGACTCACAGAGGAGCTGCATCCGGTTTTTTTTTGAAAAAGGAAAACTAGTTGGTGGTTTCAACCCAGGTAGGGGTGAAAATAAAAAAATATTTGAAACCACCACCTAGAAAATGGTGTTGTTTGATTCGAAGTTGGAAGATCCAAAAAAAGTCTCTTTGAAGTCCCCGTGGACACTGCCTTGCATCATGTCGCTGGACATGCCTCCAAGTGACCCAAGTGGCTTCGAGAGAAATGCCACTGGAGTTGTGGAAAAATGACCCTAAAAAGCATTTCCTTCGATTCTAACTACGCATTCCAACTGGCAAAGCTTTGAGATGACAGCCAATATACAGGTCAGATTCAGGTAAGATTACAATAGATGTACAGATTCACACCTGGGAGTAAACCCTGAAATTCTGCTGAATGGATCCTGTTCCCCACAAAAAAAAAGAAGGAAACACGTTTCCGTTCAAGTGAAATCATCACCTCCCAAGTTGGCTAACTCATGTTCTTCAGGCCTGACATACCCTTCATTCCCTTTCCAGCATTGGCCTCAGCACATGAACACAAGTAGTGAATGATCCAAGAAATATCGACAATTATCTACAAATGCCTCAAGATTTGGGGGAAATCCAACTGAAGCGAAAGATCCGAATCCTGTCACAATTCCAGTTCCACTATTCCACTGTTTCACTCTTCCACCATTCGCAAATATTCACGGTGATTTATACTGTATTTGCAATAGTCTTTGATTAGGAAATTCCTTTTCACTTTTAAAAAAAACGAACCTTTTCCCCCCAAAAAAAAAGGACTTCCCCCCTTCCCTTTAAAAACCTTCCAATTGTTTTAAACCGGGCAAAAAAAAAATCAACGGAAAACTCCGTCCCCATCCCCTCGGCTTCCCTCACCCCAAAGGCAGGTCCTTGCATCGGCCTTGAAGGCGAAAAAAAACGCCAGCCGGGTTTCACTTTAGGCCCGCTGTTAGAAAAAACCCGTATTTTCTGGTGGAAAACAAAAACGGTAAAGGGGGAAACCCTTAATTTCTGGGTATGTATATAGGGGGGTGGTTGATTAGCCATAACCAAGGGGATGGATGATTTGGATGATATATGAAATATGTTTTAAAAAATGACCTGGACCAAACCTGATTTTTTGGGGGCCATCCTAACCCCTTGATCAATTATGCCCATGTCATCTCATTCTACATCATTGATATGGTTGGAACATGTTGGAATACCAAAGGCTCAGCTGCAATCTCGGCACAGATGCAATATTTTTGAAGAGATTTGAAATCCTTCTTGGAGTCCCTTCAAAAGATATGGTAGACTGGTAGATGTAAAGTTTCCCCGTTCTGAATCTGCTTTCACTCCGCACCTTCCTGACATTTGGCCCATGCGTTGCTGATGTTGCTGCATGCCGGGTCCTTGGTTCTACCAGCTGCCGCTTGAACTGTCATGGAATGTCAAGGAATCCACCACCCGAAATGGAACCAATGAGCTCAACCATACCATTGCAAGCCAAGCATCCACAACCGCCGCCCATGCCACCCATGCCCATGCCACCCATGCCCATGTTGCCCATGTTCATGTTGCCCATGTTGCCCATGTTGCCCATGCCCATGTTCATGTTCATGTTGCCCATGTTGCCCATGTTGCCCATATTGTTCATTCCTTAGCTGAAGAAAGAGAAAAACGAGCAAAGCGAGCAAAACCAGGCGTGTAGCAGTGCAAGCAACTAACTCCACCAAACACCATGTTCAGTGCCCAGGTACCGTTGGCATTGTTCATGCCCATTCCCTCACAGCTTCCATTAGGGGGAGACACAAATGTGTGGGACAAGTACCCCCAGAACGAAGCGCACCCAGCACGGATGATTTGCAAGCAATTCAATTGACTTGCAAATTTGAATTAGAATAGTTAGAATCACAAGAGCTAAAAGTTGCGCCATACGGCCATACATGTTTATCTATATATATACTTAGATATTTGCAAGAGGCTGGTGGTATCCATTGACCAGCCACTTCTGGAGGCGGCATTGTACCGGTATTTGTTTATTCATAAGGATTAAGATGGACGAAAATTGTATCTACCATTCCACAAAGTGCATTTTCGTGCTAAAAAGGACCAGAATAAAGGGCCATCCAAAAAAAATGGTGGGGAAGTTTCACTTTTATCATTGAAGTATTATAAAACCGCATCAATATAGATTGCACCAAGGCTGGAAATTTTGTGACTTGAAACCGAAACCCGTTTTCCCCGGGCCTGGGGGAAGTTCGGACGCATGCCCATCTGTCCCATGCCCATGTTCGGCATGCCCATGCCCATCGCCTTTCCCAAAGGCCGGCCAACCCGTGGACCTACATTCCTTCAGAGATGTATGGGCTGAATCCAACCAGGAAGACTTCTCATTTCCTATTGTCGTACTTCATAATGGCCCAAAAAAATTGCAGGCCTTTTTGAAGAATTTTATAGATATATATAGCAGCTTCTTCAAAGGCACAAATTGATTCTCCAAGTGGAGGTCACTTAAGAACCGAAAAGGTCACTTATGGGTAAAAAACGAGGTCACTTTGAAGAACCTGGTATATAAACGATGTTTCCAAAAATAGGGGGAAAACCCCCAAAATGGATGGTTTACAATGGAAAACCTCATTAAAATTGATGATTTGATGATTTGGAGGTACCCCTATTTTTGGAAACACCCACATAAATCCACATTCCCGGTGGTGGGGTTGTTGGAAGCGTCATCACTTGGCCTGCTGCTGCATCATCGGTGGCGATTGTTGTTGCGATGGTTGAGAGGCCTGGCTGGCGCTCGCTCGCCATGCGATGGTTGATTGACCTATCCATTGGGTTTATTGGGTTGTCCCCCGGTCCCAGGATGCCAGTGTCAAATGAAGGTTTATTATGATTTACCTACTAAAATATATAATAATCCGGGTGGTGATTGGCATGCTGGGCAGGAGGACAACCCAACCTATATATCGATATATCGTTGGCAAAACGGCAAAAAAAAACATCAGCAGCTGATGAATCACAATGAATCATAATCAATCGCAATGAATCATAGTGAATCATAATACATCATAATAATACATCATAATGTAATGATGCATCATAATGCATGATAATACATCATTTTAATACCATACTATATACTATACTGTAAGCACAAACATACTGTAATCACTTCACATATTTGAGACTCAGCACCCCCAACCCTCGCCTCTTGCAGAAAATTGGTCCAAGTTTTGAGCTCCTGTGATTTGCCCGGCGCGAATGTGCCATCTCTGGTGTCAGGTGACACAAATTACAGCCCCTCCTCCGGCGGAAACCTCGAAAAGCTGCCGTTGCCCGAAGAGTACTCGGAGAACTGGGTGACAATCTGGGCGGATCCAAACCGTGTGTTGTTCCGGAACAGCAGCAGCAAATAGGGCACAAGAAAAAAAATCCCTCAAAAAGAATCACATGCAGAATTGCACCAATTAATTGGAGTTGAAACATTGCAAAAAGTTGTGGTTTTTTTTGCCTTTTAACAATCTCCGCACCCATGGCATCCTCACATCCAACAGTTCAAGTCCTACCTGACAGACCAACTCATCCTCGCTGGGCTGTTGCACCAACCTGCTTGGGGTCACACACATCCCCAAGAAACGCCGCATCTCAAAAGCTTCCCAAAATCTTCAGATTTTTCTACACTTTTCGATTCTACAGAACTGTGGTGAAGAAAACCAAAGGAAACTCTCCATTGACCGTAGTCCTGGTCCTAAAAAAAACTCCGCAATTAGCCAAGATTCTGGATGAAATCAAATCTCCGCAATCCTGAAATGAGCTAAACCATGAATCTAAGTAAATGACATGCCTGTCATTTTGATGAAATCGATTCCAAAAACTGTTGCCGCCTCAACAACCACAACTCCCTCAACTCTCAAGGCGTTTCCACCACAGGAAGCTTGCCATAAAACGCACCTTGACAAAGCGGAGACAAAGGTGGCCATCTGCGATGGCGAAAATTCCATATACCTGCCACGTTGCCCATGCAACCAAGTGCAACGTCGAATTCGTATGTAGATGTTTTATTTCAAACCGAATGATACCGTATATCCAACGTAGGAAAGCTATGACATTGTCTGCCAAGCAATTTGCAAAAATCATGGTGGTTGAAGGTTATAGATCCTGAATTGGAGAAAAACACTCTCCAAGCATCCAGAGTCAGAAGATCCAACAGTATACACAACTTATCCCAAAAAAAAGCTGTTTCATCATGAATCAAAACCTGAGACATTTGGCACAAATTAAGTAAAAAAGTGTTTTTCAAAGTCTCTTCCTTGACTGGAGATATAAATTCAAAGTCATCTGCAGGTCACCTTTTCTTGGCTTGCATGCCCAATTGGAAGGCGAATTCGTAGGCTCGCCGATGGCTTTTGGCCTGTGACTACCATCTTTGAACCCAGGTTGTTTGGACTAAAACTGCTGAAGAAAAAAGGTGGAAAAAAACAGGTTTAAGGGACGCATGTGACTGATGTTCTTCGAGACTCCTATCCTTCTTAGAGTGATGATTCGATGTTAAAGAAAACTACAGCTATATAGGCATCGAATGCAATTTTCGTTGGGAAGTCGCAACGCTTGGGTTCAACAAAGGCCTCTTCTAGGGCAGCCAAAGCCCACAAGACGTTGGCCGCCTACATGCGTTGGATGATCTTGGAAGCCAGTTGCTGTAGTTTTTTCCAATGTTTCCCAGCAAACTTGTTTTCTCAAAAAAAAAAATCAAGCACAGCTCCAAGAAAAAATGGTGGGACACTGGAGTCATTTTCCAAACAAAGACGGTCTCTAGTTGGAAGCTGCACCTCATCTGCCGCCAACTCTTCTGCCGGGATATGCACCAGGCGATCAATCAGGGCCCGAGTCAGCGACCTGGATTCGTGGAGATTGCCCGCCATTTGAACCGGTGCGATTCCGCCGTCGTGTTTGAAAGCTGGGGATTTTTCATAGAAAAGCTTGGCTAATCTTTTTGTTGTGGTTTTTTGGAGTTTGGTTTAAAAAAAGCCAAGAAATATCATATGTCGAAGTGAAAAGTAACCCAAAATCATGTTTAAAAAGCAATGTCTTTCTGCGCTTGACCACTAGGTTGGTCATCCCGGACAGGAGTGTATGGATGCAATATCTTAATATATTTGATGCTTTTGTGACTTGACGTGTTTCGCATCCAAAATCCATCTATGTCAATAAATGGACCTAGGCCTTAGTCAAATTCTTAGCGTCCGGATAACAGAAAATCAGACCTTTAACTTTCATTTATCTTAACAAGAAAGCTATGGGACCTTGAAATGGACTGAAAGTCGTCAAAAATGGGGGATAGCAGTTGACTTCTAAGTCAGCCTTTATAGAAACCACCCGAGAAGTTGTTAAAATCATCCAAAATGTAAAGAATAGACAGCTCAAAGAAGCTGTTAGCGTCCTGGATACCACCAAATCAATGCTACTTCAGGAAACAAAGCTATCCCATCTATCATGAAAGGAAAAATAAGGAAAACCACAAAAGCACCCTTCAAAGAGAGTCCCATATTTCCTTAAATGAGTATGAAAAAAAAACATCATCCTTTGATCAATTTGTAAATTCCACCTTTCAACCTTCCAAAAAAAAACGGCTGAAACCTCTGCGGGTTTAACTGAGTCTCAAACCCAGATTCGGACGCATTTACCGTGCCATTTTTCTTGTCGTGCTGACGACAGAGACCCAATTGGTACAAAGCAGTCACCACCTGAAGGGGGAAATCATTGAATGTTGTGGTCCATACAAATGAAGGGATTGACTTACATCGTAGAGAGTTTTTTCAATACCGTTTGTTATCCGAAATACTGTATCCTTTCATGTGAAACCTTTGCAAGGACAACAAGAGTTCCAACCTACCTGGGATGTTTCTAAAGAAAATCCATCCATGATCCACATCATCAATCCAATAAAAACAGGAAAAAAACACCAAAATCAGTTGGATTTGGCAACCAAATGCAAGGATACTGCACCCAACTTTTGTTGGCAAAATTGCCGCAAATCGATGGTTACCCACCCGCAAAACCACTGGGAAGGTCGGACATGACGCTTCAAGAAGTGCTGACCGTACCTCCACCCAAACCGCGCCCGATGGGGAGCCTATTGTTGTTGAGGATTGAGAAAAAGGAGGCCAAAAAAATGAAACACCTCTACTTGTTATAAATTGTTCTACTTTCCGGATGATGCATTCAAGGATGCATTCAGAAAATATCTGAAAATATCTTCAGATTTTTTCATGGATGATCCGAAAAATGATCCTATAAAACTGACAAAAGGAGCATTGAAATTGCCCGTACCAAACTTTGGGTACTCCACAACCCCCAACCACAGGAAATCTGATCAGTCACTGGGGCACTGCTCGATAATTTCTTGCATCCTTGAAGGTGAGTTGCATTGTCTGATCATGTCCTTTTTCAGAACGCAACATTCGACGATTTTTTTTGAAGCAACCAAAATTTGGAAAAAATAATGGGGGAACCAAAGAAATCCAACCGGTCAAACCTTGATGTTTTGGTATACAGTTGCACTGTGCCACTGCACTTGCTCCAGCAGTTTTCAACAGGTTTCTTTACTACAGGTTTGTTCCCAGTATATACATATCTTAATTATTTCCGAATGTTATTCTCTTTAAAAAATCACCCGCGGGAAAAAAATCATCCAAGTCCTCAATGTTCTGCTTGGACACCGAAGGATCTGAGTCCTGAGTTTCATACATCGCCAAGGTCGGTCGGAAGGATCTGCGTTCCGACCCGAAAAAAACCACCAACGGATACCGAAAAGGTAAGGCTCAAACTGGCTGAGACCTGGGTTTAGTAGTGCTTGGAAGCTGACTCCTGTCATTTCACAACCATCAAACAACCATGGAGAATTGATAACCATCTACAACCCCACCGGTGCTTGTCACCATTTGTGGAACACTGTTGGTCTTGAAGTTTTCAATAGATGAATGCTGGCCTCTGAGACGTAGTGCTTGAGTTGAAATCTCCATAGCCATACCTGAGTTGCTCCATTTTAAACCTATCCTGCAATATGTTGTTTTTTTCTTGTTTTGAAATGCACAAGCGCGAGAATTCAACCCCACGCACAAACAAAAGACTCCAACACACAGACAGAACTTGGGCCCCAACTGCTGCATGTTGTTGTCGTACCAGTTGCCTCACAATTTCATCACCATTTCTTGGCAGCAGTTACAAGCTTCCACATCAAAACACCGACCAAGGATCAGACTGTAGTCCCAAACAGCTTCCTTAGCAACATGATTTTTTTAAACAGAAAATCTAGCCTTAGGGTCCACAGATCACACTACGACATGGCAGAGATTCTTCGGAAACAACCGAAAAAAGGCATGGTTTTTGGGAAGTGTTTTTGTTGAAACAGGATTTCAGGTCTTAATTTGAACCTTATGCCAAAACGGGCCTCCTTTTGCTCCTGAGCCATGGACTGCCGGGTTGGCCAACATCATATTTCTGGCCTGCAAGGCAACCACGAAAATCTGAATGGCGATTCGAGAGGCGGGACAATAGTACGCAGTTCTCCAAGCTATTTCTGATCATGGTCGATTCAATTTCAAAATCGCCAAGTGCTCATAATAACTTGATGTTTTCATTTTTCCTAAAAAGGTCTGCAGATTTGCAAAAAAAATTGGGTGTTGCATTCAAGTCTCAAAAAATAAAGATTCAAGACAAAACTGCAGAAAACTTATGGCGGCCGGGTGCACAGAAAGACCGTTCCACACCTGTGGTTGGCCAGTCTTGTTCAACTCCACCTCGAACAAAACTTCTTGTCCAACCTTGGGTGATCCAAGTTTGGTTGATATGAATTAGACTTAGATGTAGTAGGTATAGTAGATATAGTCGTAGATATGGTAGAAATGGTAGCACATACAGGAGCAAATATACTATAAATATCTTTAATTATACAACATACATATCAGAGAGATGTGTTTTCTAACGATGGTTCTTGAATATTAGATCTGGACTATCCAAGCCCAGGGGATCATGTGTTGAACTTTTAAGTTGCTGTTTGAAAGAAAAGACTTGAAGGATGGGGAAACATGGGCAAAAAATGGGTCGGCATTGGGTAACAATATTCAACAAGATCATAGGAATTCAAATGAATAAAGCAGTAAAACATAGTCACCTTCATACCGGTATATCTTCAATTCGTGTCAATCTGCAGCCAAGCTCAAGTTCTGCTGAGGTTTCTCCAGGCGACCCTGACCCAAGCACCAGATTCATGAAGCTGGAACTTATGCACGAAGACATCTCTGCCAAACTGCTGCATCGTCTCCTGCGGTTTTTGGCTGGATATCAAATGGTCAACTTCTGGGCGGCCCCTCCAGGAAAAGGTTTGTAAGTGGGATTACACTTGTACGCTTGTAGGCCGGAAAAATTGCGGCCTTTCCACGTTCATGTTGTATACACGTATCGTTTCCGCCGTGCCTCGATTCATACCGGAATGACCTGTGAATTTGCTGTCTAAATCAAACGCATGTTGCGTCACGCAACAACAATCTACGAGATCTCCACATGTCAAACCTTCTCTCCAGTACTGACGGGCCACGTCTGCCCAGTTTGACCCGGATAGGTCACAAAAGGATTGAAAAATTCTGTAAATCTGTCGACTGCAATCCGTTTCACAAGGCTGCTTGCGCTTTGACCTCTGCCTTTGACCTTTTTATGCGGCAGCAAATATTGCGGCTTTTCAAACCATCTGGATGGCTCATCAGCCGGCTTCTGGTGGAACGCGCAAGCCAAAACAAGAAGGAGAAATTTTGCGCAAGCTTCTCTGGAGGCTCTGGGAAGAGGTCCTCCACTTAGCAGCCTTGATGTGATCTTTGAATTTCTGATCTGGAAGATGAAAAAGTCGTCGTATAAACACAAGCATGAAAAGCGCCTTTGTAGCGCCGGCCACGTCTCATCTGCCTCCATAGCAGCAGAGGCGCCATGCACAGCTTCGGGAATGTTATTCATACCCTACGGCCCCCGGCGAATGCTGGTAAACGGATGGCTTGGATGTTGTAGCAACCTGTGATTACCAATACAACCCCTTATTATATCCAGCAAGCAGCTAGCGCAAACGAGCTTGGATCAGGCACTCACAATCAGGCCCCGTGTTTTTCACACCGTAACGACCATTTCTTAAAGCAAATGGGCCAAAGGGTTTTGTCATGAATTGAGCAGGCAATCGGTGATATGTAGAATGTCATGTTGAACCCGCGCCCCTTGACACGCCCGAAAGAACTCTGCCAAAACATCATGCTTTTCACGTTGGTTCCACTTCTTGGCAGAGGTAAAAGTTGGATCATCTGCAAGGGCCCCCTGAATCAAAGAGCTATGAAAGATGTGCTTCGTCAAACCATCAGCATTTCAAACACACTCATTATGTCCAACACTGAATAATTTCTTCAACCCAGGCAACTTGCATTGTGGGCACTTCTGGTCACGCAAACAATGACTGAGCGTTTGTAACCAACACTTTTTTGGATAATGAAAGGATGGATGCTGCATCGTGAAGTGGTAAGTCAAAGCTAATCATCTCAAGCCATTCCACAACAATTCCTCCTCTACAAAGGAAAAGGTTTGGATTTCGAACCCCTAGCTTAGCTCCTCGAGGCAACTTCCGGGACTTCCAACAGATTGGGCATAGCTTACTGCGGTGACCTTTCAGAATCTTTGGTTGCGCAGCTGCAAGAAAGTACCCACCCGAGCTGGAGAAATCTCTCCAGCTTCCAACTGCAATGTCTGACCAACAAAAGCATGCAAAATCTTCCTGCTTGTCGGCTTCGAGGTCTTCATACTTCAAACTGACATACCTATTGTTACACACCTCTCTTACCAACTTAATTGCTTCTCCTGTTGTAGCTATTGTTAGGTTCGACAGCTGACTTTGAAGAAGAAGCTGCGTGTTGAGGCCGGTTTGATACGCACGCCATTGCACCTCCAATATTGCTCTCAATTGTTGACCGTCTTCTTTGTTGAGGGGCTCCTTGTCACTAACATTCCGAATGCTCATTTGTTGGATCGAAGAACAATACTCTGAATGATTGAAGATTGTAGAACAATCAGGATGTTGAAACTCTTGCACGCCACAGTGCATATAGTTGTCGAATTCTCATGGAGACCATTTGCAAGCCTCATACAACTTGCTAATAGCAATTTGCCAAACACCATTGTCACTATCTCCAGCGAAATGAGAAGTCGTCTACTACCTGAGCGCAAGCAAGTCCAATACTGTATAAGTTACTGGCCTTGTGTGCTCAAAGCGCAGTGCATGTTTTCCTTCTGGCATTGTGGATATTGTGGCCAAAGCCACAATACCAAGTTGTCTTTGGCACTGGGAAAAACATGGCTAAATTTTAAGACTAAATCAACAACTTCCCCCTTGAATGTACCCAATGCAAAACCAACAGGGTTTATAGAATGCCGTCTGTCAACCAAACCAGGTCTTGGGCTACTGTCAGGAAGAACATGGCTATTGATTCTGTAAAAATTGCCCTTCATCATATCTTTATGAAATGGTATTTGATTTGATGCCATTGTAGAAAAGCACATGTTTGTTACAAACATTAATGTCTTTTTACAGTGTTTGGATATTATGTTTGGGTTTATTCATGTGATTTCCAATACTTCCACCAAAACATCCAAAACATCCAAAGACTTTTCACATTTCAAGTGCTCCCAAAATGATCCCCAAGGCTGTGGTCTTCCCCCCGCTCCGCACAATCGATGAAACCAAATCCCTTGGCTTCGCTGAAGGATCGAATCCGACCTCTGTACCTCCAAACCCCCCGGAGGATGTGCAACCCATGGGGAGAGTGGCGGGTTGCCACCATGCTGTAACTGCCTGCCCTCCCAATGGCCGGCAGGGGCACTGGGTTTGGGATTGCATCCATTCGGCATACATCTGACGGGGCGCAACAAGATTAGGCATAGAACTAGGAGTAAAACCCATGCGAAGCTACAACGTAGGATCCAAATAATCCATCATGAATCATGATCCTACCATATCCTCTGCTGAATGCCAAAGTAGGGATCTTGTTTGAAGGAGCTCATGACAGTCATATGCCACTTTTGGGGCTCAAAAAATCGGCCTTGTGGAGAAAAACTGTTTTGGTGTGCCAATCAAAGTTTTTTTCAACCTACATCCCCAATAAATTGACATGGAGTCAGAAAATGATGGTTTCCAAAAGGACTATATTGATTTCCAGGGGCCGATTTTCAGGTTTCATGTTAAAACTTTCGGGGTTTAAATTCTGCGTTGCAGGATCTTTGATCAAAACACTTTCCAAAATTTCTTCATGATTTTTCCAATTCCTGTCCGCAAGCGTTCCAACTTCTCCCTCCTCACTAATCCGTGTAGTTCCCCCCCATCTTCGCAACCTCTTGATCTTTACGTGCTTCTTTGGAGTTATGAAAAGCCGCGTTGAGCTGCTCTTGCAGCTCCTCCGCCGTCTTGCCCCCCGACTTTCGGTTCCTCAGACACACCATTTGCAGCAAACCCGGCAACCCGGCAACTGACTTCACAACCTCCCGGGGCCCCAAACTCCCGGGAGTTCACCAAGACCTCGTTGAGTTTCCGCTGCAAAATGGCACCTGAAAGGAAAGGGGCAGGGGACTTCAGCCATCTAATTCACCATCTCCCTTCTCATATCTTAGCTTTCTTGGGTGAGACATCCAATTCAAAGTGGCTCACGATGGCCCACTCATTGGCCCTTCACTGCAAATACACTCACGTAGTCTGCTAGTCCGATAGCGCGGAAAAGTCAACTGATAACATCGAGTTCCATAAACCCAAATCAACGTGAAAAAAAACGAATGTCACTCCCAAATATATATTGAATAGATGTCACAACAACTGCACAATCCAAAGGAATTCCTCATAATCCATTCCAGCCCTTCCTACCGTTTGACCCTACAATCTTTGAACCACTTAGCTGGGAAGCCGCCACCGTCATCATCGCCGCTGCCGCCGGTGTCACCGCCGCTGGGGGGCCCTTGCAGCGGGCAGGATTTGAAGTGAGTTTCAGGGGTCATGTGTCAAAATCTATTGATGTCCTTCTCAAAATTCACCATGTTCATTTTGTTCATCCAAAATTTTTTGGGGTATCATCAAGTATCACCCCAATGCTTGGGGGACATCTCCAGTCCCCTCAATGGCTTGGTGATGCGAAGCCAGCTTCACTATCGCCTCCTTCCGTGGACGCAGCAGCCTCTTCCTTCACGGGCACCGCTTCGAGTCCTGCCTCCTGGGATGGTCCCATTTCCGTCGGCTTCAACGAAAAAAAATGGCCAACAAGAAATGAACAGCATCAAATACACCCTATAAATGTCAAGCTGAAAAGTACCCGGAGCCTTTTGAAGGGTTTCCCATTTCGAAAGGTGACGAATCTCTCATTGATTATGAAGGGCTTAACCAACCGTCCTGGGCCTCCTCCTTTGGAAGGAAATCTACATCTGCAGTGACCAAAAACTCTGCCTTGAAAGTCACAGCAAAAAAAACAGCAGAGTTATGAAGGATCACATCTTCTGACCCGTTTCAAGCATCCCGTGTTAAAATTGTTGGTGAATTCGTAAGACACTTTTAAAATGACCAAAAAAATCACCCCAATTTTCCTTACAGACTCCATTTTCACCACACCAAAAAAACAAGTCGTTTGGTTCATCACTGAGCTTCGGACTCCAGACATGGCGTCCCAAGAGGTCGCCTTTTTTTTCACCTTCAAAACGGGGGGTTTCGAAGTTCGAAGTCGTTTTTTTCAGGGCCCCACAACATCCCCACGACCAACTCAGCCTAGGGCCCCCGGCGACAACCAACCCAATATTTCCAGGTGGCTTGTATTTGGGGGGGAGAAATTTAAAAAAATTGATAGTGAAAAAAACCTCTCAACAGCTCGGAAAGGTAGAGGAAAGAGGGTGTTGGTTCTTTTTTTTGGTGGGTGCTGTCAGTGTTGTCTCACCAAATCAATTCCAAAACCTGGTACATCCTGAAAGAAAAAATACAACTCAACACCTTGTCTCCTATAAGTGGTCGAGGAGAGCTGGTGGTGTGATGTTGTGCTCAAATTCTGAACAGAAACTCGGCGGCGCGTAGAGACCAACATGTTATAAAATGACAATGTCTCAATACAACCCAACTCGAGTCTCATGAGGCCAAAAAGGCATCTCGGATTATTCTATCCTATCATTATCATCATGATTGATGGGTGAATCTACCAGAAGAATGATAGAATCATAGAGATAGACCACACCTATCTTCATAGTTTAGATTCACCTTTCACTTGCAATTCCTTCAACTACTTACAATCCCTTCTCTTTGGGATGCGGCCTTTTTCGCCGATCCCCTGGTGCTTCACTCAACTTTGGAGCGATGTTTTTACCATTTTCAAATGGCTCCCAGCGTTCCGGCCATTCGACCTACCCCCACCTGAATTAGCCAAACCATTTCGTTTTGGGCTGCTGGTTTCTGAAACAGCTGGATTTTTTTGCCTCCAAAATCGAACTTCTACTAATTTTCGGATCTTTTTCATGGCCAATCTTTTTTTGGCAAACTATCAGCCCCTGCAATACATTACCAGCCATTTTTGAGGCATCTTCCAGAAGAAACCACACAACTCCATGACACTCATGTACCAGGTCACCTGTGTTTTTTTTCAGTGAGACACCTACACCAACAACGATCAGGACACAGATTCTCCCAGCTGACATCATTCCAGCCGCCCACCTCAACGTCTGTGGGATGAATCTGTGGATTCAGAAAATCCATAGGTTCAAATGTTTGGAGTCCCAATGTAGTCATGGTTCCAACGGTTCACTGTCATTCAGTATTGTTTAGTCGTACTATTGGGGATTATATTTTGAGTCCCTGGGTTGAAAAATCAACAGGGCCTTCGGTTTGACGAGTCCAATCATATCATTTCACTCTATTAAGATCAATCATTGATTCCATCACAATTTCTACCTTTCAAGCTCTGTCAAATCTCAAGATGACCCAGAAACATTCCAATGACATGTCTATATCTCTCTATACATCATTTCTTAAAACCCCACTCTTCTGGTCGTAGCCAATCATGAAGGCCATCTTTGGGAATTATCCCCAATGCTTCTAACTACAGGTAGCAAATGTGGAGACAAGATCATCAAACGAAAACGATGCTAAGAACCTGAATTTCCCTTCCTCTTGTCACCCTGACCTCCAAGTCGGGTAGATCTTAATCGATTTCGACCTGGAAAGATCAAATCTTTCGGAAAAACGTGGTCATTTACCTTTGTCTTTTCTACATGCTTCATTCTATCTTCAGAATCTGCAAAGCAAAGTCTTGGACTTCCAGCACTTATAAGTACAATATATATAGTTTGCATCATCTTCAAACCAGCAAACGGTTTTGGTAATGACGACATACCCACTGCAGCTGTGGCGGAAATAGCGGGCCTAAAGCTTCCTCCCCAAAGGGCCGAAGGCGTGGTGGTGTGGTGGAGACCTACGGATCCATGGGACGAACGGTATATTTACCTACATCTACCATAAAAATCAAACATAAAAATACAACTGGTATATATTGTCTACATGAATGTTCGATTTTTAGAGTTAAATGTAGGGAAATATCCCAGTTTTATGGATCCTATGGGTTCCAATCTTTCAAATAAAAGCATTAGAAATTACCAGTACTGCTAGGTACCCTTTAGAAATATCATCTGAAGATAAACAGCATCTGAAGATCTATATGTTTAAACTAGAAGTATCTAAAAGTACTTGTAACATTGTTTTCATGGTAAATTCACCAACCTTCGAGTCAACCAAGGTAAAGTTGAAGTTGGAACACACCCTGCCTCAAGGCCACGTCCTCTTTGCACATCTGCGAAGAAAGAGATCATCAATTTTCAAGCAGGAGATTCACTGGAAGGAATGTTGAGAAGACATTCTTTGTTCCAAACGCTTCTGCATGCTTCATCTTCACCAAAAAAAAAACAACATGTTTGCATCTTTTTTGCGGACTCTTTCTCCAACTCCAAATTCACTTTTTCGGCAAATATTTGGTATATTGAAGGACGATATACCGAGACGGGTGGTCTGTTGTATAACATGTGTTCATCTCAGCCACATCTTGGTTACTTACTGACTTACAAATAATTCTTGGGCGACCTGGGACCTAAGACAAGGTCATGTCGAGACGATTTTCCTAGTAACTCAGAAAGGGTTGAGGTCTGCCACGAGGTCCCTAAGAACTCTGAAATTGCCCAACTAATTTATACTAGATTGCTAGATACATTCTAGATAATATAGTATGAATATGAATGAATTATAGCTCATGACTATGAATTTATCATGTCACTTATGTGGACAAAATAGGAGTCTTTCTCAACATTCCGTGCAAAAACTGAAGTCTCTTGGTAGGTCTAAAGACCCTCTCTATACCTCGTTGTGTTGCGCAATGGACTCTGCTCTCACATGCTCTCACTGTGACCACTGAAATGCCGCAAGACTTCCACTTTAAAAATTGCAAAAAATCACCAATCTACATGTAGCTACCCCTTTTTCAACGGACTTCATCAAATACCACTTACATAAGACTTGAACAATCTACAGATTTCTTGGAAACCCAACTCAATTTCTAAGTATCGACTACAACTCCCGACCTGGACGATGGTTCCGATAGCCATCATCTCGGCAATCCTGGAGATTCTATGAAGCAATAGGATGATCTTGCATCACCCAGCCACAAACAGGAAGACCAAAAGTTCCAAAAAACCCTGAAAACTTCTTTAACAAAAAATGACACAAGCGCAGCTCGTTTCCAAAAAAAACATACGAAAAAATATCCGCACAAGTTGCCATGATTTACGTCGTTGGGTTGCCACTTATGTTTTTTTGTGTCGGGAAACCTGTCTCGACCTCCACCTTCCACGGCCATCCTCCATCATCGACTTGGCCGCCAGCTGGGCCGCAGCCAGCACCCCACCAGAGACACGCTTCGCACGCCGATCCGCGGCCTGAGTTTGACAAAATTCAACCAACCAGCCAGCCAACCAACCAACCAACAAGTTCTAACATCAAGAAGTTCTGCACTGATATTCTGGATCCTAACAATTCCCCGGCCTTTAATGTTGATACAAAAAATTGGGCGTTTAGTTGTCATAGTTGACAACTGCCCACTTTGGAGCGGGTTAACCCTCCGAGAGCCTCCTGCGTTGTGGGTTCGGCCTCCATTTCACGAGTCTCCTGGTGATGATGCTGACATGTTGTGACACAGCCATGATGAAGTGATTATTGCATATAGAATATATAATATATCATACATACTGTTGATGGAAGAAATCCTGCACCACCTGGGATGTATAAAACCTTGTAAATAATGGGATAATCTACCTATCAACTGGTGAAAAACAATCACTGGCCTGGATCGATGAAAGGAAACTACTATTTATATAAGTGGAAATGCCATTCCATCGAACTGAAGAAGATTAAAACGCCATGAAAAGACTTGATTCTATCTATGATCAGTCTACATCCTACATGAAAAATTTGAAACCCCGAGTACTACAGTCACAGACTGGAAGACATGCAAACAAATGCACTCCAAGTTGAGTACCCAAGTCTACACTACCAAGGTCTACCAGTCGACCATCATGGAGCTTTCCAGAAATGCCCGAAGCTTCAGCCATTTTTTGACCAACCAAGAGGAACATGGGAGGTGCTGGGGATACTCACCCGGAGCCTCCAAAGTCTCTGAAAGAATGGAGGAGAGAACTCGTCCATTCTTGGCACCTTAACTTTCAGAATGCTGTTTCTTGGGTTTTGCCAGGGTTGCCTTTTGTTCAGATCCAGGTGTTGAAATGATGTGTGAAATAGATTCAGACATTGAACTCTAAATACACTTGAAATGCGTCAGACCACGGTGAGATTGTGAACACCAAAACACGCACGCTATCTCTCACGAATCAAAACATGTGTCACGTTCCATCTTTGGCCAGGCACTACCACGACGAGTTTGCGTGAGCTCGTCGATACGTTGTCCCAGCCTGCACACAACCAAACCAGAACATCATAAATATGCTTGAACCGTAGACTGAGACAACTTCATCATCTTGTTGTTGAGAAAGTTGGGGAAATCACAGATAATCAGCACGAAAGTGGGAGGGAACAACAAAGAAAAACAGAAAAACCAAGCAAATTTCAGAGATCTGGAAACAAAGTGGTTGAGGCAATGACCAGAAAGTTGCATTGCGAGCGTCCGGAGATATCAGAAGAAACCATGGGACGCATTCATTTTAAAGGGGGAAGAACCTTTCAAAAACAAAACTTCTTTGGGGAACAACATCTTCAAAGCTCGAAAACAAGAGATGATAAATGAATGATTACAAAAACACTTAATTTTTACATGTTTTACTTTTTCTTTTGCGGATTCGCTCCAAAAAACTCAGAGGCCATGATCCCTACATCAAAAAACCCCACGCCTTTGATCTGTAATCCACAGCTGCTCATCAAGAGCTGCAATGGCAGCAGACCTGGTGATACGATCCTTCTGCTTTGCACCCTGGATATGTGAAACTCTGAATCATCTCAATGGGTTTGCTGGAGAGCTTTCATCAACAAATCATCTAAATCTCGAATACAGTGGCCAGAGATTGTTTTTCTTAGGAAATTGTGAAAAAAATGACGTTCTAAAGTCGTGAGACATACGGTAACCATGGCCATATGGCTCATGATTTGAAAAACATCTAGGGTCTTGAACCATGTCACCTTCTTCTGAAATGTTTGGGCATTTCTTCCCTCCAAATCACCGACTTTCACTGAGGAAGGCGCTCCCTGTTTAGGGCCGACGTCGTTTCGGCCCGCAAGTCAGAGATCAAGCGTTGCTGCACGGCCACCACCTCATCGCACAACCGTGCCTAGGCCGGCATGTCACATGCCATATTTGTCATGACATGGTCTAGTGTAGCATGGGTTCTAAGGGCATCAGTCATGTGGTTCACCACACGCATTTCATGAAGCTTGTAGTTGGAAACTGGAATCTTTCCGCGCACCGTTTGTGCAGCATACTAGTGTACATTGGCTTGATACAAGGTAGTGCAAGGATGTTTGTTCTACTACCGAGTTTGTTCGTTGCAAACCCTACACCCCAACCAAAAACCAAATGCATGGGGACAGACTTTTTTGCTCACACAGCAGTTGTGGGAGGACTTTGGAGCAATCTCTGCTCTCTCAACACCTGGTTGTCGCCATTGGATTGTTCAGCTTGTCCTTCTGTCCTTGCCAAAGCCTCCGGATGCTTGCCATGCTTTTTCTGCGGCTGGATGGAATTGGTGGCGCTATCTTCAGCGTCGCCGCGTCGCTTCACCAATGTGGAATGAGGCTCCATACGAAACTACCCCACATCTCCTGACAGGCTCTCGGTCAAGTCAAATGCGAGGCTTGTCATTCTGCCTTCAAAGAACTGAAATTTCTATGGCTGAGACAGAATAGGGATGGAATACTAGGTACTACTGTTGGAAGAAATCCTGCACCAGTTAATAGGCAGTTTATCCCATTATTTACAGGGCTTTATACATTTCAGGTGGTTCAGGATTTCCATCAACAGTAGGGCCTAGTCTTCTTTTTTCACAAGAACACTTCTTTGGCACAGCAAAGTTTCCTGTCGTATTTCGCCCATTTTAGTAACCTCCACTTGATGCTTTAGTTGCGCAGCCAGCCAACCAGTGGTCACCACACCGCCATTCATCACATAGATGCAGTCGTTTGGGCCCAAGGAACATAAGGTCATCTCTTGCAACTGTGTCGGAAGCTCCTGGAAATCCATCTTCTCCGCCTGAAACAGGTGGCATGGGGGGGCCGGCTCCCCTCACTAATAATGGTCATTTTGGAAGTCTTTTCGGTTCAAAACATCTCAAATCATTCAGGATTTCTTGTGGATGCTTACTTTGTTGCATTGAGATTCAGAACTAGTCCTCACATTGGCTCTCAATGTGGTAATGTACAGTTATTCCATGTTCTTAATTCTTAATTATTATTGAGATTTCGGATATCAAAAAACAATGACTACCCAACCACCACAAGCAACACGGCAATACCTATGCACACTTTCTCCGGGGCTACACCCCCTGCACCCTTTTTCACCTCTTTACACCTTTTGAGTGCGCGGAGATTGGCGACCACCACTTCAACCATAGCTTCAGCTGGGTAAATGTCTTTGGTGAAGCGCATGGCATCCAGAACTTTGACGCAATCCCCCAAGGCAAAGATACGACCCTTCGCCATGGGTGACAGAGTCCCTTCACCTGGGAAAAAAGGCGATCTGTATCTCCGGGAGATGTCTCAATAACGCTGAGGGGTAAAAACTACCGCATCTTGGAAGGTGTGTCGATTTTCTCCTTACCAAGGCCCCCCCCCAAAAAAAAAATCACCAGCGATTCAACGGTTCACCTTACCATGTCCGAAATCCCCATTCTTTTCGGAAACCCCTCCACCTTGCTGGACCATACACTGCATAGCACGATTGGTGCAAATCTGTCCCATCTCATCACAGCAAGGAGGAACCAGCAAAGTCCCACGGAAGCGCAGCCCTGCACAGGGCAGCACCAGGCTGGTCTTAGGCAAATCCAGGACACTGGCCACATCCTCCCTGGGAAGCTCCTGAAGGAAATCTGAAGCACCAGGTGATCGATACAAATCTCAATAAAGTTAAGGCTGGGAAGCCTTAATTATGAGAGAATTTCATTTGCTTTAAAAAACTTATATATGTGTTTCTTCTTGTCTTTTGGACTACAAAATATGTTCTAAAAACGTGGGAAGTTGCAGCAGTTGGCAGGAAACTGTTCAACCCCTCCTGACCCAAACGCAAGTCTATGCCATGATCTATCAACCATTTCTGCGCATAGTCTTGCGCATCTTTTGGCAGCGTCGGCAAGACCGTTTCACACCGATCAGCCAAGGCGATCTTCAGTGTAGGGAAGAAGTGAATCAACTCAGCAGCCAACTCGACTCCAACCAAACCAGCACCCAACAGAATGACCTGCAATCAAATGGCAAAATGGAAGGAATATATTCCCAAACACATCCAGATTCTCAAACCTACCAGTACAATTTCTTTTTAGTGGTGAATAGAATCAGATTTATCCAATCATGTATCAATCATCACTCAATAACAAGTTCCCCACCTGTCCCCCTGAAGCAGCTCGCTCCGTTAGCTCCTGACGCAAGATCTGCAACTGTTGCTGGCGGCCATCTAAGGTAAAGCCTTCACCGGTTTCAGCACCGGCGACCACCTGAGAGTTGAGCTTCCCATCCCAAACAATGGGGTCATCAAACCGATGGAAAGATGAACCAGAAAATTATGTGATCCATTGTCCTGGACAAATTACATCTCGGAATGTGTTTCTCCAGTGGTTTTTTTTCATGTATTTTCATATGGTCCCTAATCTTTTAGATGAACAAAAGAAAAAGGCATTGAAAAATTGCATGAAATCTATGGTGCCTTCCACAACTCTGTACCAGCATATTGCGAGCCCATGGCCAGCACTGCAAAGTCAAAATCCACAAACTGCTTTTCGCCGTCGCTGCCGTTCCCTTGCACCCAGGCGCTGGATTCCTCCAATTGGAGCACCTGAACTGCAAATCACAAGGTCAGTTGACAAAGCCCGCAGTATTTTAAATCCTATTTGGCATGCGCAAAACAAAAGCCTCTCAGGTAAGTCAAGGGCTATCTTTAAAAAAATGCCAAGTGGTTCGTCATGATCGTCTTATGTAAGTGCTTTGCTTCAATATTCAGACCCCACCTGCCCCTTGATGTGTGTCACTCCCATGCCATGTAGGGCATCCTCCAACTTCACTTGCAATGTCTCTAAATGCTCTGCATCGCAAAGACCACGTAGGATTCCTGGAGTAAACTCATAGTAGTCCTGGTGATCCGGGAGTTCAATGGAGGGAAGGTACACCCATCAAGTTTTGGGCTTCCTCAAGAAGGCCCAAGAAATGAAGACTTCGAAACTTCGATCTCCAATCTGCAAATCTCTAGGGACATCATGGGGGTTTTCAGCCATCAAGTTGATCAAGAATCATGATCCAGAATCATGCCATAATAATCTTGCAAAAAAAAAATGGAAAAAAAAACTCCTTCCAGTATTTTGCTTCATCAAAAATAACAACTTTCCACTTTTTGGGGGGTTGACATCAGTCCTTAGGCTCCACCAAGATCACTTGGAAGTCCTTGTAAAGATTTCGGACAATCTGAATGCCTGCTGGACCACTACCAACGACCAACAGCCGTGGCAAGGGCATCTCCTCACTATTCAACCAACTCAATGGATTCAAGATCCGACAATATGAATTTTCAGAGCGCAAGGGCATGAGCAGAACGTCACCATTGGCACACAGCCGCGGGACCCGAGAAATTTTGAAGCTTTTTTTTTGGAACCCGTTGCGACCGAGGCAAGGTTTTCCAGGTTCGCATGAAGGGTAGGGAAAGGGAAGCAAACAGTGTATCCCCTCGAACCAGGATCCCGTTCAAGATGGTGCAAAACAATACTTAGTGGTAAAGATCTCTTTGACAAATTGTCACATGTTGGGTTTTTTTCTCCCGTGAATGTCGGGATACCACTGCACCTGCAGCAACCCTTCCTGTTCCCTTAGCTCTTCACCTGAACGTCTTGAAAGTAGCTCTTGGCATCCTGAGGCGCAAACAAGAAACCCCTCAGCCCACTTGGTATTCGCAAGGGTTATGAAATAGGACACCAACCCAACCATCATGTGCACTAATCTTCGAGGGAATTCCCTGAAAAGTACATTTAAAAAATTACCATACATTTTAGCATCAAGTTTGATCCCTTTTAAAAATGGATCCCAATTTAATGATCCCCTCTACTTGTGACATTTTGTCACTTGCGCCTCATGACACTCCTTACGCAAACTTTCCAGGCGATCGCCCACGAAGCTCTCCAAGTTTTCCTGCCCGGCGACCCCACTGAGCATGGAGGAAAGTCGCAAAAATCATATGATTCCCAAGAAGATTCTGAGACTCATCTAGGGAATTTTCCAGATGTGCCCCTGTGTTGGGGCAAGGAGGGAAAAATACAGCTCCTTTCAAAATGGTACATTGCAAATCACTAGTGTCATGGCAAATGCATAGAATCTCTGCACCATCCTACATCCAACAGTGAAAATCTCTCAATTTTTGTCCGGTCACCCCTGAATTCACAGGGAACATGGTGGTACCCTTGATTCCATCAAAAAATGAATGGGACCTTGCCAATGGACCCCTAAGTAAGTTGCCAGAGCTATTAGATACTCAGGATTCGGGGTCCGTTCAGTGTCAGTGGGTCCTGTTGGAGATTTCTTGGGATGGTACCCTTGATAATCAAGCCTATATAATATACACCTTATGATGAATAGAATCTACATCCTTGACCCAACAGCTATGAACCTCCAACTCGATGCGGGACTTCCCCATGCGAGACCTCGACATAGAAGCCGATGCTTTGTAACTTCCTTGAGTAAGATTATATATCCTAAACACCTTATATACCTAGATGACCTTTGTTTTGCTTTGGAAAAGCTTTGTTTGGAGGGGTTGATCTTCAAAAATAGAGTCAGAGGTCACTTGGGGCTCTAGGTAATATAATATAATATATGTTATATTCCATTCATAAATGGCTGCCAAAAGTCAAATCCCGCTTACTAATAATATCTATTTGGAATGACCATCACGAGACTCAGAAAAACTTCTACAAAATTTGGTGAAATGTCATAAGCTCCCGGACTCCACACGATCTTCAAGAGATTGGATCTTACCCTGCCGATTCAGTCTTGCGGAAAAATTTGGGGTTCACACACTGGAAAAATCCCAAGGACGAGAGAATTCCTGATAGAATTCTCATTGCTTTGAGCTTCCAAAATATATGGCCCTAAGCATCACTACCTTGCTTTCTATGACACCTATGATATCGACGCTGTGTTTTCTTTCCTGCCTTTGAAATCGCCTGATCCGATGCTGTTGACAGCCAAGAAGTTCAACGAAACCAAATCCCCCATATCATACCACCCATCCTGCGAAATGATACTAAACTCAAGCACCTAAACTTTCCAACAAAAACTCTCTCAGCACCTTATCCGCAAAAAAAATGTTCAATGAGTCTTCCAACCACCAGGGTCTTTCCGGTAGTTGAGCCTCGCAAATGGACACGACCTTTCCTTCCAGTTCCATGCGCAACGATCGCAACTTGGACCTCGGACTCGATTCGTTCGATTTGTGGCTAGGCCAGCGGCCATAACAACTCACGTTTCGCATTTTGCTGGCTCAGGGAACAGGGAATGACTATTTAAAAAAACTGAAAATACATCTACAAATCTGTGCAAATCATAAATATTATGTGAAATTTTCAGCCACAACAGCAGCTAGCTTGGGCCTTGCCCATCTTCCCACCACTTCAACCCTATTGACCACATAGCAGGCTCCAATTTTGAGGCTGGAACTCCATTTCTCGCGCTGGAGCTGGTTGTTCCCGCAACCTTGCCTGAAGCAGAAGGAGTCGCATTTTTTCCCCCCAACTTTTTTGCCCATCATTTTCCTGCAGAGATTCTCTGAGCTGCCCCCACAGAAATTTGCGTTTCCACACGGGCCTGGTTTTCAAAGCACCCGAAAGACACGGAGTAAGCCAACGGAGGAAGGGATGGACACCCACCAGCCCATGTCTCCGTCCTCCAAATCGCTGCGAAGCACGTTCAGTTTCGACCTGAGTTTCAGTTTGGAAGTTTCGGGATTGGTTCTAGTTACTATACCACCCTCACAGTCATGGAACAAAGGAAAGGCATGGAAACACCCATGCATTCATTTTGGTACACTCATTCACTCGAACCAGCCCACTTTGACTTTTGAACAATCATACCTAGATTTGGATGAGTCCGCAAAGAAGATCCCATAGAAGCACCCTGCCATGGCACTGTCGAGGTGAAAAACAACCTCACAAAAATACAACAATGGCAACTTTCGCCATCTTGCCATGTATTTCCACCTTTCGCCCGTTCGCCACTTTTTTTTTGAGCCGGAGCCAATGTGAAAACCAGCTCCGCTTTCACCGGTCGCGTCAATGTCAAACGTGACATCCGTGTTGTGGAGGCCGTTGGGTGCGGCCGATTCCGGCCGTCGCTGGGAAGGTCTCTCCCTTCTCCCGGGCCAACGATCAAAGAAGGTCCGAGGTCCCGGGACCGACGGTTGGGGTTGCGGAAGATCTATGGGAGGCCCATTTTTGCAGGTGAGATTTGCAGATTCGCAGAGATGGAAAAGATTCAACCTCTATCTAATTTCTATCAATCTAAGATTCAAGAAAAGCAGAATTATGTCTAGGATTTTTTGGAAATCATGATACTAGTACTATGAACTTTCCTGAAAGGAAGAGATTTCTGTTGGCGTCATGGATGGAAAATGGCAAATGTGTACCAAGGATGTAGCAGGTAGAGTGTCAACGCATTTTTCTTGTACACTGAAATTGGTAAGTAACATATAATCACCCAATTGGTTGTAGACAACACTTATGTCCCAAATATATAATCTTGCATTCTAGAGGATCATATTTAGTGCCTACCACATTTTTATTTGAACCAGGACACTTCATCAATGATTTCTTTCCCTTCTGTGACTCGTGCTTCCTTCACTTGGCTTGTTTTCTCCCACCTTCGAAAAACGGATTCCCATAGCAGCTCAAACTTTGCGAGCGCTACCGTACCACATCCACGCAGGGTGTGACAGGTGTGACAGGTGTGAACAGGTCTAACAGGTCATGCCGGCAGCTTGGGTGGTTTTAAAGATCTGCTTGGATTCACACGTTTCAGTGCCTATGTTTCTACAAAAAAATGCTTCGGAAAATTCTCAATGACGTATCCCCGATTCATCCTTGCAAATGCGGAATCTTCATATTAAATGAAAAGTTGTCCACATTGACAATGGAACCCCCCCGTTGACGCTTGGCATTAAGGACTTCCACGGTCACGGGCCTCCTCAACATCCAACTGCACAAGGATTTCCTGGCAGAGATCTCCTAATGGATGAAAACCCACAATACATTTGCAGTGAAAATCTGAGTATGATACTGTTGATGGAAGAAATCCGAAACAACCACCTGGGAAGTATAAAACCTTGTAAATAATTGGGATAAACTGCCAACCTCAACTGGTGCAGGATTTCTTCCATCAACAGTAGTATCATGCCATTTGATAGTCAAATGGCAGACTTTACAAAGCCAGGCCAAAACCGCGATTTCGCTCGGAAATAGGACAGTTCACGTGAAGAAGAAACCGTTGGTTTCACGACAGTAGCAGCGAAAATCAAAAGTGATATCTGTTGACATCTTCAAACTTTGAAAAACTCCAGACTTCTGCCTAAAGTCTAAAGTCTAAATGTCTATCTTTCAAAAAAATGAGCAATTTTGGAGGTAAGCCAAAAAAACAATTATTGGAGTATAACAGTATCAACAGTAGAATCATATGGGACTGGTTGTTCCCTACATCTCAGTCCACACCTCGATGCTGGGGACAGATCCACCTCCCACTTCCACCCGAGTTGAAGGTCGAAGTGCCTCGGTGTTTCTTATCACGGCGGGATGGAACCCCATACCATACCATGGGTTTACCATTGTTTTTCTATATTTGGTTGATGTTTATGGTATATTACCTATATTATGGGTATATTTATGGTTGATATCAAGATCATTAATGAAATTTGAATGGGGATCATCCCCATTAAAATTGGTTAATAATCAATATCTGATACTTGTAAATGGTGATAATTTTTATAACCAATCTGAATCTACAGTAATTGATATTGTAATTGATATTGAAAATATTATTTGCATCTACCCGGGACCCAGGATGCAATCGTCAGAAATGAAGGTTTAGGTTTTTAGGATTCCCGAGCCTAGAAATGGAAGAATCCTGGTGGTGACACCCCATCCTGCGTGAGGGGTAGTTCCAAGGGATACCATAAGATTACCTCTATACACCAACCCCAAATATCCGGCTGAATGTTATTCATCAAAAAATCTAGGCCCAAAAATACACAAAAATGAAGATTTTGGGAGTGACATGTGGGGTGACATCACTGTTTTTCGTTGCCATTCATCTGGATACCAGTGAAATCCAGTATCTGATTCCGACTCCTTGATACCAATGTGAGGTTCAGGTTCACATTGGCCTGCTCCAGTGTTGTCCACCCATTGGCCTATACTTGGGGTTGTCCCCATTCCCTAAACATGTTTCAAAATCCCTTTCAAAGTGACTATTTTATTACTGGGAAGGGGGACAACCCAAACTATATGTAATACAACCATTTGACGGTAGGGACGGGAGGTTCCCCGAAGAACTGGAGTGTTTGATGATGCAAATGTAATAAAACACCGCTATTTACGGTGTTTTCAGTTCATACTCAATAACATTTATGTTGATGTTGCGCGAACATATGCCTTGTTTGTTCGCAACAAGAGGAAGATTTTTCATGACATTCCTGGATACATTTTCATCACAACATATCGAAACTGCATAGCCTCGCGTGTTTACGAGACATGCTCTCAATTGTACATGTTTAAAAATGTTTGATTTTACTGCGCCCGTCACCGAAAATGACTTTCCATTGTTATTTACAATGAATCTGGGGCCCTAACATCATGACAGTCAGCCTTTTTCTTGGAGCACGTGAGCCAGAGCCGCCACAAAGGCTTTGTGAAAGCATCTGTGGGAGATGTGGGAGACACCAAGCCAGACCCCACCGAACTTCTTGCGTAGCATCAACCATGTCGGCAAGTTCAAGGAACGTGATCATCACCCCACCCCACCCCCAACTTCTTCTGTAGCATCGACCATGTCGGCAAGTTCAAGGAACGTGATCATCACCCCACCCCACCCCACCCCCAACTTCTTGCGTAGAATCAACCATGTCGGCAAGTTCAAGGAACGTGATCATCACCCCACCCCACCCCACCCCCAACTTCTTGCGTAGCATCAACCATGTCGGCAAGTTCAAGGAACGTGATCATCACCCCACCCCACCCATGTCGACCCCCGGGGAACCCCCCGTCCCTAGGGCCATTTGAGATTGACGATAACCTTCCCAAGTGACAATAACTGACAATATTACACCATGATCTTCATTTGAAACCAACCTTTCAACCTTTCAATCCGGGAATCCACCACCAAGGCCAGCCAAGTAGCTTCCCAATCTCGTGCTTCGTCCTGATCTAGTTGTGCTAGGAGTTCTTCCATGCTCTTCCTTAGAGTCAGCAGCCGTTTCTCGCCGTTTCATTTCCCCACAAACCCAAAACAAACCATGAACTTCCAATTTTTGGAAGTGAAGCTGAATAAAGCTGGATGATTGTTGTTTATTCAATAATTCCTCAGCAAAAAACTTCCAAAATTCACATCTGCACCATGGGGTGTTTCGATCCCTTGCGCCATTTTTCGTTTTTTTCGCAGCGCCGAGGCACGTGACACAAGAACCTCAGAGAAGCAATCAAAGGAAACAGGACTTGGTTTGTTACACCAGGCCCAAAAGGCCCAACCTAAAATCAGGCCCCACCTGATGCAAGGCTATGAAAGGTTGCGGAAAACTTCTAATGTTTATAGCGAATTACAGAAGATCGTTTTTTGTCTTAGAGCGTTTCAGGTGAGGTTAATTCCAATCAACAACACTCCAATGCGTGAGCAGATTATTAAGTTATGGAAAAAAAATACACTCATCACGAGAGTCGTCCAGCAAGACCTGCCATGCGGAACCTCTCAAAAAAAACACGCACCAAATTTCAACCAAGAAGCTCTCTTCAACTTCTTCATCACTGCTAGCACCCTGCAAACGGCTTCCGTGGAAACCCCACTGTGCTGGACCAACTCCCCACTGGTGCCGGACCAACTCCCCACTGGTGCTGGACCCGTGAGCCTCAAAGAACATGCTCACCGAATCATCGGCTCCGGAAGAGATCGCAGCTTCTGCCCACTCTTGGATGCCTGAAAAGGAGCTGAGGTTTTTTTTGAAAGAAAAAGAAATGATTCAAAATCATCAAAACTATATTTGAAAATGTGTTTTGTTCATAGAACAAAAATCCATGGAAACTTGAAGTGTGTTTAGAGAAATCTGTCAAAATCTCAAAGATTTGGCCACCTTAATGTTTGTGTTGAAACTTTTCAGATTTTTAAGAAACTTGCAAACTTTATCAACAAACTAAGTGGTCCACCCCATGGGAGGAGATCTTCCACCACACACTCACGGCTTATTCTCCTGGGCAGGTTGGGTGAAGCCCCCGACCTTCAGGTTTTGCTGAACGTCTTCACTATAATAGTTATATGATTGAAAGATATTGAAAGGCATGTGTCTAAAGTCCAAAGTCATCACATTTTGTTTCGTGGTGTTCCGAAAGAAATTCGATGTCCACCAAAAATTCTGTGAAGGGAAAAAAAAACAAGTCTCCTCCACTCGTGGCCATGTCCAGGATGAGGAAACTTGCGAGGGCGGTCGCGCACCTTGTCACTGGGGCCCACCTTAAAGTCCGCACAGCAGGGGCAAACCCCAAGGTCGAAGCACCAATTTTTGTCTGTTGCTAAGACGCTCACGATGGCTCCCCGGACCACACTAGACGGCTCCTTTTGAACACCTTGGTGTTCGTGGGCGGATCAAAGGATCGGACAGGTGAATTTTGACAGACTCAGGAAAGCCTCCAGTCAACCCTCGAAAGCACGGAAGGCACCTGCCCAAGCCTCCAAAGATGACAATGCATCTCCAGGAGGACCAACAGGAAGAAGCAAAATCAACTGACTGGTTGGAGAGTCCTGGTATCCAAGACCACCCAACCGTAACAACTGGGTTCAGAAAAAACAAATAAGAGTCTCAGTTTAAGTGATACATTTTATTTACAATAGGGTCAAGTCTACATTGAACCATGATTTAGAGGTAAAAGGATGACAAACTGAGAGACAAAAATTTGTTTCACCACAGAAAATCCATCTGCCATGCCACCCAGCCCACCTTTTCCACCCTGTCCTGCCGGGCCAATAAGGTCACATCCAGCTCCCACCAGGGTCCGAATTGCGAAGGAAGCAAGGAACGAACCACCTTGACATACCACGGCTGATCTACCCCCCAACCCAGGATTCCCAGTCACCACCCAGGGGATCGCCAACTAAACCTGGAAAAATGCCACTGTTACTGGGTGGGGGGTAGATCCAAGCCAAAGCAACCAAACAGCTAAATGGAAAAATGGAAGAAAAAATCCCTCTCGCCCTACTTTGGCCAGAGATCTCTATGAACCATGCAAGATGACAAGGGACACAGCTAGGAATCAACTTATATTTGCCTTCTGCCCATGTCCCACCCGCACGAATGATAGGATTGTCCACTCGGACCAAATCAGACCGAGACACACCCACCCGCTCAATGATGCTGTTGCGCATACACACGAAGCGACCCAAGGGGTCATAGTAGTGAACCTTGCGGGCCCAGAAATGATGCGAAAAATCATAAGTTTCTGACTTCTACCAAGAGGATGCCAGAGTATGGAGAAGTTATTGTATTTGTCCAAAGACATGGGGATATTGTGGCCACAACATGCTTAATGCAGATCAGCATCCTATCTGTGTTCCTCATGATTCTTTGGACCTGAAATTTTGTGACCTACAAAAAAAGTGGCATACTACTGTTGATGGGAAAAATCCTGCACCAGTTTATCCAATGATTTACGTGATTTACAAGGTTTTATACATCCCAGTTGCTAGGTAGTTTGTCTAATGATTTACATGATTTACAAGGTTTTTATACATCCCAAGTGGTGCAGGATTTCTTCCATCAACAGTACCACATCCATCTCCCATGATTTTTCTTAGGCCGCACATACAGCAGTCGTCTTGGTCCGCAGTCACCTGGACTTACGAATTCGTCGGAATTCTTCGGTTAAAAAGCTGGTGACCCAAAATGACCCCCGGAGTAAACCGGAGAAACAAAAAAAGAGTTCAACTTCAGGCCTCAACACATTGTCTGTGAGGGACACCAAACTTCAGTTTGAGCATTCTCGCATTCAACGAGATTTTCAAAAATGAAAACAGCAGAACTATGTCTTTGGACATCTGCTTTCGCACTCCAAAATGCAGGGGTGTTTTAAGAAAGGCTCGGCCTTGCCGAGGAGAACACACTCTTGTTGTGTCATTCTTCAATGGCAAAACATCAAAATTCTATACCGGTATCATTCCATAAGTCCTCAAGTGCCCATTTCAACAGCTGCTTTCAATTCTTCGTGCACCAAGGTCATCTTCCCGGAGCCGCCGTCAGAGGCTTCGAAATGGCCCTCCAGCAACCAAGGTTCACTGCGATGATACTTCAATTTCACCTCAACGAAATCCCCACGGTGAAAGAAACTTCCCCGAAAAAAACGCACCATTTTTAAAAAAAACTATGAAATCCCCTTTGGGAAGAATTTGGGATGTATTGTTTTTTTTCAGCCCCCCCCAACAAAAAAAACGGTACTGGGAGAATTCTGGAATGATTTGGAAATGAATATCCGAAGTGATTATGAAGAATATGTCCTAAACAAAAGCTAACCCGGTCTTTTTTAAACCCCCCAACCATCAAAAACCAGGGGGCCCCAAAAACAAAACCTGCCAAGTTCATTGCTTTTTGAGTCACCAGTATATTTCCCCAGACATAAAACTCAGTCCATTCAATGTGAGGCCTGTTTACAAAGCCATTCACGGTACCTTCGAAGGACCCAGAACCTTCAACGGTGCCATCTGGATTGAAATGTAAATTTCGCTCCTGTCAAGAAGTTGAGGGAAACACATGGGCAAAAACATACTTTTTTATGAAGTAGTTATCATGAAACCATTCTGGAGGATGGCACCCTAAAACCCAAGACATTGTTGGAATTCCATTGGGTCCATGAGCAGCTCACAAGAATGTCACTCCTACCAATCTTCCCGCAATTTTGTTGCAAAGCTGTTAGCTCTTGGCCACTCTAAATTCTGATCTCCCGGCTCCAAAAAATTGTATACATCACCACCATCACCAGCAAAATCCCTCATCCAAAAGCGCTCCTCAATGCGATTCTTCTGTTTTTTTCCAGTTCTTTCTTGGATGGTTGCAGACCACACGCCACTGGGCAAGACAGTTACATCCTCTACCGACTCCTTGGATTGTTGCCTTGAACCTTGCCTCGAACTCGCCCTCGAGGGAACGTGCTTGGAACCTGACCTGCAGGGGGACACAGGATCCAAAAGCGAAGTGAAGAGAAAGAGTTCAGAAACTCACGACTCATTTTTAGCATCCTGAATTTCTCGGATCTTTGTTCCAAATAGAATGCTAGTCATATATCCAACCCATATCCAACCCATATCCAACCCCCACCTGCTATGTCCTTCCATAGAAGGTCTAGCCCCAACTGGCATTTCACTTGCAGCACTCCCCCGCCGTTCGTTGTGCGCGTGCCGCTCCGTGGGGCTGCCAGGATCTGAGCTACGCCGATCCATCTGATAGTTCTGGCGCAAGTGATTCCTGGAGCCCACGCTGGGATGGCCATGGAAGCGAACGGCCATGATTGATTTTTTTTTTGCACATATTTTTTGGGGGAGGGAACAAAAGACTGGCTTTTTTTTGTTGGGTAAGGAAGTAAGGAACTCAGAATCCTTCCAATCATCATATGAATCATGTTAGTAGTTCAAGAGTATCTGTATCATCAGAAACAAAATATGAACCCTGAATTCAAATTTAGATGTTCAAACACTTCAAACACACCGCAAACCCACCGCCAGCCTCGAAACATTCGTGTGAACCCGTGAAAAGATCTGGTAATTGGACACCGGCACGGCATGCTCATCGTCCGAAGATCCTGAAACAATGCTCTACTTGCTGTGGACTCCGGAGAAAAAGAATGGGACAAAAACCACAACCATAATTATCAACCCCAACAACACCAGCACAACAATCTCCCACCACTGTTCCACCATGTTTTTAATCCAAGGTGCCCGAAGACATTGACCGGTTGCTTCGTTGGGACGAACGGCTCCGCGGTGGTTCCAAAGAGGTGCCTGACACCGGAGAGGGGTTTGAAGAGTCAAGTTTATGGAACTTCATATCATGGGCTAGTTTGGCAACAGCCATTTTTGTAGCATCAATATTGGTTTTTCCACCGGCAGAACGAACCCTGAACTCATGTTTGCACAAGGTGTTTGGGATGTTGGTTGTTTAAAATCTGTTCGTTTTTCAGAGAAGTAAGACAAGTAAGTAGTGTTGACTTGCGTCTTTCAGCTGCTGAACCTAATGTGCTTTAATGGTTCCCCTGCTATCCTGAGAGTCTCAAGATCCGTCCGAAGCATTCCCCTACCAACTACCACTTGGCAAAGTAGAGTTTTTTGGACGTCCTGAGACTTCAATCACTTTCTTCACAGTAATCTATCAAAGATATGAAATTGTGCCTTGAGAGCTACAAAAACCAACCCAGAAATCTTCATCCAAACTCACTTGTTTAGCACAAAAAATCCTCACCTGATTTGATGTTGGGTATCAGCAATGAAGTCTTTGATCCCCTATGCTCCACTCCACTGCGCGCCGAGGAGGGCCGGCTGCCACTCACGGGGCCCAGCCCCGCACGGCAGGCAGTACATATACCGATTCGGATGCCAACTTCCCAACAACTCTTGCATGCAAAGAATTCCTCAGATCTGCCGACACTCGTTTGGAAAACCAAAGCACTCAAGGTTTCTCCAACATGAAGCAACAGTTCTTGTTCCCCCACGCTTGCCGAAAAAAAAAACTGCTCAGAATTGCTCAAACACAAAAAAAGGAGGCAGGTTTTTGTTTCTCAAAAATGCTTTCCAAAAGTTTGGATCACTGTGAATCCCCATGACTTCCCATCCCCCGCATCCAATCCCTCCCTTTTTCGTCAGGGCTCGGTCTCCTGAGACTCATCCAGTTTTACGATAAAACAATGACAGTTTGCACAATGCAATTTCTCTGGAAGCATCGTGGCACTGCGTTTGCCCGTGGAGGTTGACAAGGGAAAAGCTTGGCGAATCGTCCAAACCTTCCTTGGGAAAAAAAACTTGGATTCCATTGGATGCCATTGGCGGTTTGTTGGCACCTGAAAGATTTACAAGATATCACTGGATGTAGCTTGATGTCCATAAACGGTGGTATTTGATATCTCTGTCACAAAAGGTAAGGAAGTGTGTAAAAATCCTGTCTGTTTAGGCATTTTAGGACAAAATATAGCATAAGTCAGTGTTTTATAAACAGAATTCGGAACAGGCTGTGGCTTTGCATCAAGATTCTGTAGGTCAGTGGCTTTGCAATCCATCAAATGCTGCTCAAATGCGGCCTGTGCAGCTGCCTTTTTTTTGGAATCCTTCTTTCCATGCGACCAGGCATGCCCAACAATCTCGCCATCCGAAGGGCGCTTGAGAATGCCAGAGTCCTCAGAAAAATGGCAAAATCGGATAGAGATGGTAAAACCTCATTTGAGGTCAAAATCTGGGTCTTGTTTGAAGTTTTTGACGCTTTCCAAGTCAAAATCGTCAAAATCGTCAAAATCGTCAAAAAGCTGCGCCAAAGTGCACTCGTTGTTAGGGTATAGGCCTTCTTCCGAGCACTACTCCCGCTGCCCATGCCGTGACGACAGGGTACTGCTTGGAGCAAGTAGGTAGCAAATAACTAAATTTTGCGAATCTGACCGGAAGGCCTCATGTTTGATGTTTCGTGATGCTTCCATAGTTTTCCAGCGTTCTTCGTAATGAATTGGTCACTGATATCGAGCCTGTTTTCAACCCTGCGCATCATGACTGGGCCGCTGTGCAAGCTGAAGATGGCCGGATGCATCAAACAAGAATGACTTGCACCTTTTCAAACACCATCACTCTGCAAATAACAAAAAAAGCAGACCTCAAAACAGCTGCCTTCCTAGAGGGGAATAACCTTGAATAACCCCCATGCAACATGGAATCATCAAAGACAACCCTATGACCAACGCGGAAAGCTGCCTCATGGCCCCAAGTTGGCATTGTCGGGCTCCATTGTCCACAAAACCATGAGGGCACCCTCTGCACCGACAGACCTCTCCTTAGCACATCTTGAAGGCAGCAGGGTGTCTTACGGAGCCAGAATTCTAGGAAACGATTTGTGAGAATTAGATGAATCCGGTTTTTTGCCCAATCATTTTCTATGGAAGACATGCCAACCAAGGGTCAGCCGCGCATGCTGAAGTCGTGGCAAAATGCATAGCCTGCACCCACGTTCAACCCAAAAGTGGAAAATCGTGTAGGAATTGACCTTTTGCAGTCGCCAAATATCACGTGACGTCGCATGCTTCGTTGTCGCAATTGACTTCTGCGTAAGGCAACAACTTCATCTGTACAATCCATGGCTCCTCAACACACTCTCCCAGAAATACGGCTTCAATATGCTTCAAGAAGATGTTGACGGATAGCACCACTCTCCCTTCACAAGAAGGTATTCAATCGTCGGTTACCAAGACTAGTGTCGTGGCTTGGGTGAGAGGGTGCACAATTCATGGCCTTGTGCAGCGGAAACCTCGCCACCAGTCATCGCTCATGGCGCCTTTGGACTGGGCCTCCAGGGCATCATCATTCATCATTGAATCATTGAATCATTGAATCATTCATCCTTCATCATTCATGATTCATGATTCATGATTCACCCTCATGACGCTTCCAAATAGCAAGATGAATCCCAAAAATGATCCCCCCAAACCATTTCCAACTGATATGGGGCAACCTACCGCTGCTGTCCGTCCCCCTTTTGGAAACCTGTAGTAGCAAGGAAGAGGCCGCAGAGCTGCTACCTCCAAGCAGCGTCAAATGCTGCAGCTTTTGACAACATCGTGCCAAATAGGTGAGACCTGCCAGCAACAAATTTCGACTCTCATCCGAAGGGAGAAAAACCCACCCCCAACTGTAACAGTAAAATGGCAGTTGATTCAAAAATGAGAAAAGGATGGGGATTTTTGTTGGGTTAAATTGGAAACACATATTCAAGATCACACCCGGGTTGAATGTGGCACCTGCATCACTGGGTCCTCCTCTGCCCAGCAGATGAAGCTCCCGCAAATCACTCAACAAGCCAAGCCTCCACCAGGGTTCGTTTTTGGTGTGGTATGGGTAGGATTTATAAATCCTGCATGATTTCTCGGGTGAAATTTGACCTTTTAAAAAAAAAATCCCAGGTCACCCCGGTCAGCTTCAAGGAGTTTTGTGGGAAAGTTCTCCCCCTTACTTTGGAGAGATGGCGTGGGCCCCCAAACCGGTAACCTTTTCGAGGATCCTTCCATTAAGGCACCTCACCCACCTTCGAAGAGTCGGATTGGGAAGGCCCAACCTGAGATTGTCGTTGATAGGTGATGTGGGCTCATGTTGCATATACAAATGGAATGCATGGTTGATATATGTAACTGTATATATATATATATATATATATATATATGTACATAAANTATATATATACGTATATATATATATATATATATATATATATGTACATAAAAATTTATGTATTTTCTAAAAATGGAGAGATTCATCAAGACTTCAAGTCATGTAACATATGCCAAGGTATTGATACCTTCAGGTCTTCCACCTTGTAAAGGTATCCATTTAGATTCACTGCAAAAACACGTGTTTTAAACCACACAACTCCAGGCCAACCCCGGGCATGAGAGGAATCGTGAAATCCTCACACCCAAAATGGAGCTTGCACACCAGCTCCACCAGTAATGCACCATCCCCATTTCTCAACCCTGTCACACCAAGGGACGGTAATGCTAATTTCTGGAGCTGTCCACCATGAAGCTCCTATGGACAGGTGTATCTGTCTATTTCAACACTTTTTGTGTACTCTTCTCTGTGGTACCCTACCCTTTGAAAGGGCAAATTTTTTGATGGCACCTTTTTGTTTCGCAAACAAAAACCGAGGGAAAAATTGTTGGGTTCTCAACTGGAATGGTGAACTCCCCAGCCTTGGATACAGACTGAGCAGCACACAGCAGCTGAGTGACCTCAATTTCGTGACAGTCATAAACGTCATAACCAGTACTGCATAATATATAAAAACAAATATGCCGTGCCATATAGTGATAAAAATTAACAAAGTAGATTATGTATGTAACATCTTTTGAAGTGCATTGTCATTGTCATCATAAGAACAACTTACTCGAGTTTGGGTTCAAAACTTTCATTTCTCTCTGTTTCCTCCAGTGCGAGATCCTGATGGAAGATGTTCATGATATATGTAGATGTGAATCGCAGGCCTTCATGAACATCTCCACCATGTTTCAACTAAATGAATCGACATGCCTTCCTGTCTCAACTGTCAGCGCTCTTGGCTCATTTGATTTCTTTGTTTCATTCTCCATGAGATCAATGTATGATGTTTTTTAGTGTCAATAGTGTTTCAAACACTTCAACCCTGCAACTGCTGGGGGATGGAGACCTCCAGAAGCATCCCCGGACATCGGGCTGTGATTCCCTGGCTCTTCTCAAAACAGCTTCAGGTGGATTAGCACTGGCCACCACCTCAAGATGAACCCCCACGTTGGATGCACCCAGGTGGGCCCCAAGCCCCCGTTATTCATCAAATAAAATTCAGGGGGGGTCAACTTCAACGTCTTCATCATGTTGATTTTGATGAGATGTATTATGCCATGCCAATGCAAATCTTCAACTTAAAAACCTTCCAAAAACCGCATCCGAACACCGGATCCCCCCAACCCTCCCCCAACCGCCTGACGGAGCAGCCCTTTGGGCCACGGGAGAGCCATATGACTGAGCAAATCTTCGATGTCCTGCACCTCCACCACCAAAGGGCCACGTAGCCTTGGATGCCCCTGGCGCAGCAGCTGATAGCATGGCATTTCGGAGTCGAAAAACTGGATCAAGACACCAATTTTCGGAGACTAAAATTTGGGAATCTACTTAGAATTCTAGGAATACAAGTGAACTTGTGGGGGGGGGTGGGAACGAAAGCTAGAGCTCATGTGGGTAGTTCTCGGACGACTCGTCTTTGATTTTTTTGCAGGCGGGGAGACACTGTGAATGATCTAACCACTAAACCACAGGCGCACGCCCGCCCCCGCACAACGCCTTGTGTCACAGGGGGGACGAAAGAGGGAAGGCATTGCGGGACATAAGGCGTTGCGCGACACAAGGCGTTGTACGCAGGCCGCCC